>CABHPQ010161858.1:0-33061 GCA_902168405.1 Peromyscus aztecus | reverse complement strand
GAGCCTCCCTAGTGTCTCTCACCTACTGCGTCAGCACGCATGAGCCGACTTGTGTGTGTGTACTTTGCTGACGGGGTGTGGGAGAAACTGGTATTCTAGGTGAACATGCACTCAGTGTGGTCTCCCCACAGAGATGCAATGGACCAACATTTATCCTGTTTTAAATGAACATGTGCTTTGAGCAAAACAGTCTACTTCTGAACATCAATGTAATCTCATGCTACACCACAGAGACACCCAAATTCTGAGCAGTCATGATTTTCAGGAAGATAGGAAGCAAAAAGGTCTCATAACAAAGACAGAATATGGAAGTTATATGTTCTCCAACTCTGTCTTAATGGATATAAAGTTGCAAATACCCACATATACAGATCCTTTGGAGGCCTGAAGTCAGTTGAGTGATTTCAAAATCAACTAGTAAACAGAGTGGTGGTTGCGCATGCCTTTAATCCCAGCACTTAGGAAGCAGAGGCAGTCGGATCTCAGTGAGTTCGAGGACAGCCAGAACTGTTACACAGAGAAACTTGTCTATGGTGATATATTGTACACCCTAATAAAATTTGCCTGAAGATCTAGAACAGAACACAAGCCACTAGGTTAAATATAAGTGCATTTAACTTTCGAGTTACACATGTCTCAAAAAAAAAAAAAGTGACGACCAGGTTTTATGGGATTTAAGAATGAGGATTACTGGATCATGGGTCACACTATAGGGTAAAGAGAAAGGCTGGGACTTGAGAAAGGGACTTAATGAAAGCTAATCTTTCTCTACCAACAAGCCTGCCCTCTTGAACACATCCATTCACTCCTATGACTTCCCTCGTCCATGATGACAAAAGAGAGTCAGCTATAAATCTGCTTCCCACTTAACTATCCATCCATGCTAGGGCTAACCTGAGCTGAACCTCAACCTGCCCACACAAAGGGAAGAAGAGATAACACTCCAGTGAGCTCCCACTCACTGTGCAGCAGCAGAGCACTTCATTAGTTCCCCTAACCCCAGCAACAACCCCACAGGTCAGGTACTATTATCTCCTTTCTTCAGCTTAGGAACTCAACCGTCAGGAGTTAAGTGGATTTCCTGATGTCAAAGATATGAAACCTAACTAACTTCAAATCTGGGTCCTTAGCTCAATTTATTTCACAGCCAGCAACCGAGGCTGAAAAATAATTCTCCACCCTCTTATTCATAATAAAAATATATCTGAATACAAAGCAGGAAAACGTTTTAAGGGGAAATACCAAAGAAAAACAAAGGTAAGTTTGTTAATTAAAGGATTAGATAGATCATTTCTTACTTCTTTCTCTGAATCATCAAAGTAACTTAAAATCTGTGTTTTTAGATAAAACTAAAATAAGCAGATGATTTGTTGCAAATTGACTCTACTTAGATGGAGATAGATCCCTTCTATCAGAGGGATGCCCCTGCCTCTGACGATTTGGAGAGGTGACTTGGAGAGGTGACGCTTTCCAGACCTGGAGGGTTGGTGGTTACGGTTTCTTCCAGTGGGGTGGGGAATGTCTTCTAACTTATTTCATTGTTTCGTTTTCTAGGTTAGTTCACCTACACGTAAATACACGTGTTTGGTTCCTTCTCCCCTAATGGCTGTTAGGGAGAAAGCTGGAATCACTCCCACACTTAGTCCCAAAATAGTTTCAACTAAAAGGCCATTTGTATTGTTAACTCGCCCCACAAACAAAAGTTAATACATTCATCCTATGAATAATTCTGGGACTCAAGTTCTCAATGGCCCTTTCTTTAATGCAGTACCCATTTTTTAACAGTGGGGCTTGGTTCAGGAAATGGGATTCATTTAAAGTTGGTGGATGAAGGCTAAGCTTAAAAAAAAAAAACCTTTTCTCAGCACTTATTTATGGAGGGGACTCTTCCCTCCCTAAGTTTAGAAAAGTTATACGTGGTATGATCTAGTCTTCCTTACATAGCCAATGGGGAAGGAGGGAGGGCAAGAGAGCCTGTGAACTAACCTAGAAAACGAAACAATGAAATAAGTTAGAAGACATTCCCCACCCCACTGGAAGAAAACCATAACCACCAACCCTCCAGGTCTGGAAAGCGTCACCTCTCCAAGTCACCTCTCCAAATCGTCAGAGGCAGGGGCATCCCTCTGATAGAAGGGAGCCTCTCCCTAAGTTAGGAGCCTGACAGAAAGAGTTCTTCCAGGACTAAGAGTAAACAGGTGAGTGGGCCCGCTTGGTAAGGACACTCGTGCTAACAGGACATCTGCCCTGGAAGAAGGACGGGAGAAACAAGGGTCTCCAGGAAATGCTGGGCCTGAAAGGGAGTGAAAGGAGTGGGCTAACCTGATGTTCTGTCCCGGTCCTCTCCTGGAGTCCTCTGTTCACACTCTGCAAAGAGGCAGAGAGATGAGGAGGCATATTTTACGGCCACCTCCATCCACTAGCCGCCCCTTTCTTAGGGGACTTTTTGATCAAAGCATCTGTCATCAGCGGGTGCTGTGCTGCTGTTGGTGAACATGAAGCACCATGATCAATGCCATCAATGTGATCTTCTCGGGGACTGATTGTGATCAGCATGAGCATTTTATGAGGACAGTGTCCCAAGAACCCCACGGAGCCTGGTTGCAGCATCCCTAAATGATAGCAATTGGGGTTCCTACTATGTTAAAGGACATGCAATCGGGGTTCCTACTATGTTAAAGGACATGCAATCGGGGTTCCTACTATATTAAAGGACATGCACACGCACACAGGCTTCTGAGCTATGGAGCTTCTTTATTGTCCCCAAGTCATTCCTGGGCTCCCTCCTGTTCCCCTGGCTTACGGGGATGTGTGTTGTCTCACCATTACCAGTTTGTATACATCAGAAATAGTTCCTAACTTTTGACACCCCAGGTCTCAGCACCACACTTGCAGGGCCCACAGATTCTTCCACCCCACGGGACTCTGAATGATTAGAGAGCAGCTTTGGCAGTTCAGAGATGTGAGAGTAAAATAAAGTTCATTCTATCTGGTCTTCGTTTCCCACTGACACTGAGGAAGACGGCACACTCTAACTCAGATGCTCATGCCTTTCTGCAAGTCTGTGTAATGACAGCCTTTAAAATTCTGCAGTAACACGGAGCCGTGTCATCCTCTGACCTTAGGATATTCCTAAAGACCTGTCTCTCTGTGACAAGAATTACTGAGGGGGCAGGGAGGGCACGCTGGGAATAATGAATGGGGGAACGGAAGATGGAAGGCAGACAAGAGATATTGCTAATGTTTTCCATGAGCAAGATCAATACTCAGTGTAACAGAAACAACAATTCACTGCATCAACTAACCCTCACCCCTGAAGAAAGCAACCCACAGGCTGGCAGCTGATCCCAGTAAACAAATTCCCCTGGGAGAACAATTAGATGTGAACCAAGGCCTCTGTAGCGTTTCCCTTCCTTCCAACTATAAGTTGTACAACTCAGCAGTAGAACTTTCTCAGGAGCTCTAAACTAAATCTGTTCTCTAAATTTATTTAAATAGCCTGTCCCACCCCTTGCTGTAGCATCCACCTTTATCTTTTTATTTTCTTTTTATAGTTAAAATCAAAGTTGGGACACAGAATTCCAGGGATCATGACTTAAATACAGACAGCCTTAGCCGGGCGGTGGTGGCGCACGCCTTTAATCTCAGCACTCAGGAGGCAGAGGCAGGCGGATCTCTGTGAGTTCAAGGCCAGCCTAGAATACTGAGTGAGTTCCAGGAAAGTCTCCAAAGCCACACAAGAGAAACCTTGTCTCAAAAACAACAACAACAAAAAATACAGACAGCCTCATGAATTCCTTTCTCTAGAAACTCACCCACTCATGTCCCCCAGATTAGCACTCATATATTGCCAAAGGCATTGAAAAAACGCCCAGGTAAAACTAGGCATATCCAGGTCAGAATGGGCTAATCCACAAGTTTACAGGAGTTAGCTTTCCAGAATACACATTTAAAGCCCATTTGAAACTCTGGTGTTCAGCAGATCAGAACTTGTCTCCAGCAGACATCTAGTTCACCCCACTCTAACTCACTGTCTAAGAAAGTATGCACAGATGAGGCCATGCTAACCAGTGTCTGGGCACAAAGGGACAGATGAAGAATAATACCGCCAGTCCTATGTAATGCTATTCTGCTCGACCAGCATAGAGATTTACTATCGGACCCTGGCTTTGCTTTCATTGTGTTCTCCATACCCTTTTTCTACATGACAACCAATCATTTAAAACCGGTTTTGTCACTTCCTACTCCTCTGAGAACAGCTCAGTAGCTTCTGCTACCTTTGGAACTAAGTCCATAAGCCTGCAATATGGCTTCTGTCGTCGCAGGGATGAAAGCCACAGCAGAAAGAGCACCTAAAAAGGCTCAGAAGAGGCCAGGAGACAGAGATGAAGGAAGCTGGGCCAGCAGTCTCCCCAGTCCACTGTTTCCTGTCCCACGGTTTCAGAAGTCCCAGTCAGCTGAAGTCACCACGGTTCAGCAATGATCCTTCAGACGCACTGTAGGATTAGCAACAGCCTCCTATGATGTCACAATGCCTCTGTCATTCAGGTAAACACTGGGCCATCTCACATCATCACATTAAGAAAGCTGAACGTAGTACAAGAAAGTATTTTGAGAAAGAGAGCACATTCATATAATTTTTATTACATTGTATTTTTATAATGATCCTGGTTTATTTTATCTTCATTAATCTCTTACTGTGTAATGCATAAAATAAATTTATCCTAGGTTTATCTATGGGGAGAAGCATAGGACATACAGGATTTGATACTGTCCACACTGATTCAGGCATCCACTAGGTCAGTGGTTCTCAACTTTCCCAATGCTGCGACCCTTTAATACAGTTCCTCATGTTATGGTGACCCCCAACCATAAAATTATTTCGTTGTTACATCATAACTGTAATTCTGCTAATGTTATGAATCATAATGTAAATATCTGATATGTAGAATATCTGATATGCAACCCCTGTGAAGGGTTGTCTAACCCTCAAAGGTTCAAAACCCACAGGACAGGCTGAGAACCACTGCACTACACAGTCTTGGAATGTATTCCCTGGGGAAACTACTGCCATTAGTTTCCTACTGATTCTGTGCGAAGTCTCACACACTGGAAGAGCTTAAAATTACCATGTTGCAGGTCAGCAGAGTCAAAGCCCAAATTAAAGGTGTAGATGTGAGAGCTGGGAGGGGAGAATCTGTTCTGTGCTCTTGCTCCCAATGGCGTGTTTCTGGGCTGCAGTCAGTCAATGTGAAGCACCATGATCAATACTTCTGGCCTTCTTTGATTGACAAACACTTCTCTGCCTTCAACCCCACTCAGTCGTTCAATCGTCTCCACCTCTTCTGTCCCAGAGCACATCTATCTCTGCATCCCACAGCTGCTCTGTTTGGAAGATATCTGTTGTACTGGATTGAGGGCTACCTTAGTCAACTCAATTTGCTTTGATTCTATCTGTGAAGAACCTGTTCCAAAACATGACATTCTGGGGTATTGGGAATGAGGATTTCAACGCATCTTTTGGAGGGGATACCCAATTCAACTTACAACAAAATCCCATTGAAAGATGGAGTTTGACTTTCTAAGTCCTTTACAAATGTAATTGGTTTGGGTTTCTATTTTGTAGGACATAAAATATTCCTTATTAATATACACAAAAATAAATGTAAAATAAGGTCGGCATTATATTGATACATTATCTTACTTCACAGAGAATTTAAATAGCTTAAATTTTGTTTTCACCTTTAAATTCCTAGTACTTTGAATGAAAATGGTAAGATTTATAGTATGATATTAAGGACACACAATTTCATAGCTTAAGCAATTTCCTCATATAACTTTGCTGAGCCTCAGATTCCCATTCTGTAAACCAGAAAAAAACTAGCCTGCTCGCTTTACCTTCTACTGTGGGATGGTCTTTCGGTACATTGTGAATATATGTTGCTACCATTGGTTAATAAAGAAGTTGCTTTGACCTATGGCAAGACAGGAGACAGCCAGGTGGAAAATCCAAGAGAGATAGGGAGAAAAAAGGTGAGCTCAGAGGAGACAAGATCCAGCCGTCCAAGAAGCAACAAGATGTCAGCAGACCGGTAATGCCACGGCCATGTGGCAATACATAATGAATAGAAATGGGTTAATTTAAGATGTAAGAGCTATTTAGCAATAAGTCTGAGCCATAGACCAAACAGTTTGTAATTAATATAAGCCTCTATGTGTTTATTTGGGACTGAGCAGCTGTGGGACACAGGAAAACTTTCAGTTATAGCTTTCCATATTGGATTTTGCAAGAATAAAATTATGTATGTCAGAAGAATGTTTAGAAGGAAATAAAATCAAACGAAGTGGGAAAGTCCTGGTATCCTTTTGCTTAACTTCCTTTCTATTACACGTCAGTGACAGAGTTCCTGAGACAGGGGCCAGAATAAATGGGGCTCAAACTAGCAGGTCATTCCTGCTCCATTTTAATCAGCCTTGTTGCGGGGAGGGGGCTGAAATGCTACACCCTATACACTATCCTAATTACTAACCTCACCTTCTCACATAAATTCTGGGGCCACAAAACTGGTTGCCTATGGCAAGAGACCTTCTGAAACACAGCAGAGAATAGAGGGAATTAATTCTGTCTTGGTTTGCTTTTAAAGGAAATATACAACAACAAAAGTATTTTTAAAAAAACATCTGAATAATTAGAGACTATCTAAAAAAACTAACTTCTAATACTCCTTGAAAATATAATTTAGAGATGTATAAGGTTTTTCTTGGGTACGAATGTACTTTTCTAGAGTAATCCAACTCAAAAGAGGACATACTCCCACTGCCCCATTGCTCTGAACAAGATGAAATGATTCTCTGTCAAATGCTGGGGTCTCCCTTTAAACCAAAGCTGTAAAGTCAGAGGAACGCTTTCTTCTGCATTTACCAGGGCCGAGCAGCTAGTCCTATAAACCGCAGTAAAAAGTTAACTAGGGTTTGAGGTGGGGCCAGGGCTTGCGAGTTTCCGGCACAGAGAGCCGCTTTCCTCAACACTAGCAGAGAAACTCCCCCCAGGACGAAGCTCTACCAGGCCTGGGAACTGTGCCTCTCCAGTTCACACCACCAGTGGGAATGCAAAATAAATGCTTCCCGCGAATTCATGCGCTATGGTAGGCCTGGTGGGGGGATGGAAGAAAGAATTCAAAGGAGAAGGTTGAAAAACAGCAGCGTATAGACTGAGGTAAATATGCCGCACAGGAACTTTATGGGAGGCTGACTGGAAAAGATACTGGTTGAAAATTACAACCCTTGTCCTGGGTCATAGTCCAATACTTTCTAGCTAGTAACCTTGAGGGAAAAATATCCCACGAGCTGCTCCTGCATTTTAAAATGAAAACAAACACTCCCACCACCCGTGCCTTACTCAAAGGACGATTGTGAGAAAGCAGTGATTGTGTGACTGGTGCTGTGCTGTGAACTAATACATGGAGGATGTTATCACCTTGGGCAGATGAGAGCTCCCCCCAAGTCTGTCTCAGACCACGAACACTTTTACTCTCCAGTCGGAAGCAAAGACCTGCTACAGCTGTTGTCACTTAATTCTCCTCTGTCATGGGCAGAGAGGGATTTTCATAGTTCAGTATAAGCCATATAAAGTTGCTCTCATCAGTCAATGTGTCCAGCTATAACAGGTGTCTCAAAACCCAGTCTCACCTGGAGTCTATTAGACATTACTGTCACGAGTGTACTAAATGTAACTGCCAATACCTATGCTGTTTCTTTTTAAGTTGCTTCCATGGGGCTGATTGTTTGTTTGTTTGTTTGTTTTGTTTCTTGAGAGAGGGTTTCTCTGCGTAATAGTCCTGGCTGTTCTGGAACTCACTCTGTAGACCAGGCTGGCCTCAAACTCACAGAAATCTGCCTGCCTCTGCCTCCTAAGGGCTGGGATTAAAGGCGTGTGCCACCACTGCCCAGCAAGGCAGCTTGTTTTTGTTTTTTTGTTTTGTTTTGTTTTGGTTTTGGTTTTTCGAGACAGGGTTTCTCTGTGTAGCTTTGCGCCTTTCCTGGAACTCACTTGGTAGCCCAGGCTGGCCTCGAACTCACAGAGATCCGCCTGCCTCTGCCTCCAGAGTGCTGGGATTAAAGGCATGCGCCACCAACGCCCGGCAGCTTGGGTTTTTTTAAGCCACTTTTTGTGTGTGTGTTTCAGGCACTAGCTGAGATCTCAAAGTAACAGACCTATCTCTATGTGAGTAAGTCTCTCTGATTCAGTCTCCCCTGACACAGTGCTCTCAATGAGAGGCAACACCTCCCACCAGCATATAGAAATATCCCATACATTTTTATGTGACTTCTGTGGTAGAAGGGTGTCTAGTGGACAGACACAAGTATACAGCTAAACAGTCTCCAATGTCCAAGAGATTCCCTCACCAACAAAAATTAACCAGTCCAAATGATCAAAACATCAGTAGTCCTAACATTATGATGCCCAGACCCACCTAGTAGGATAGCCTACCTTAACCAAAAAATATAGGTCAGTCAGTCCCCACATAGATCTAAACTCCCTAGTCTATAAACATAGACTGCATGTCACCAGCCTGAAGCAATGAATATGCTTTTCTTCACAGTCCCCAGTGGAGGACAGTGCTCTTAAGTACTTTTGCAACCTCATTTTCTCTGAGCTAGCCTCTCAAGAGCTCTGGGCAGAGAGAAAAGACAAAGGAACGGGCTGGTGCTGAGAAGGTGGAGGGAGACGGGAGACAACACAAGGAAAACAAACCTAAAAGGCAAGAGCCTCGGCCCCTCTGTGGATGGAGGCACGACCAAACTGTCAAACAAAAGAAGCATCCAGCTGGAGCCGGCTACGTTTACTGCCACACACGAGCCCATCATAAACTTCTGAAAAGCTACAATGTCAAGTCTTGCTCTCTCTGTGTCACACTCTACAGTCAACAAATCCAACGCAGGGTACACAAAGGGGTTGTCATTAAGCTGTGTCCACAGGGAGAAGAAACAAGATTAGGTGATCTTAAAATTAATATATCTTCCTCAGCTCCACGGAGCTTCACTGTGAAAAGCAACAGAAAAACCCTTCCTAAATATTTAGACTGGGACCCTGACAGCAGCCTGTCAGACAGTCCTACCAATAGGCACTCCACAAGAGACCTCATGAGCATGCCCTCTCTAAGGGCAAGTCAGTAAGGCAACTGGAAACAGCCATTCTGGAACAAGGTAGCATAAAACACAGAGGTTAATGTATTAAAATGCATCATCCTGGGATTTGACTCTCAGGAAGACAAAAAACAACCTACTGTTCAAAATGCCCTCAACATAGGCTGTTCTAGGTCCCTTGCCATCCAGATGACAGCAGGACATATTACCATTCCTCAGTAGGATTACAGTCTCCTGCACAGTAGGTGCTCCTAAAGGAACTAAGAGCTTATGACCACGATGAAATGCTTCTCTTAGCGCGTGTACCCCTTGCTTTGTTTGGCTCCTGGTCTAGAAGCACAAACGCAGGTACTTCCATGGGAGGCTAACTTAGAAAAGCCTCTTCGTTCCAATCTCTTTTCCCTTCATTGACCCCTCAAAATCCTCCTAGATGCATTCAGGGACTAGGTGGGGTTAGGGAACACATCAGTGCGGGGCACAGGAGATGCAAGGTATGTGGTAAAGAGGAATTCCCTTCTCCTCTGACTCATCTCCCCTTTCACAGCCTGCTACAGAAACCAGACCAGGGACAAATTCTGCAATCACTCTGCTCCTTAATTCCCTAACGTAGCCCAGCCAATCTCCTAACTTTAAATACTACCTACCCAGGTGAGTCCCACTTGTGTCAGTCAAGACTTCCCTAATGTGCAGATTCCCCATCTGAGTGTCTAATAGACTCCTGAGCAAGTCCAAAACCCAACTCTGCATCCCACAACTCTACCACAACTCCAGTTAAAGGGAATGTCCAAGCTTCCAGACCCAAAGGCTAAAGCTGGCGGTCACCTCTGATATGTCCAGCTCACACAGCCTATACCCAACCTTTGGAAAATCCTGTCATATCCAGCCATATGTTCAGATTTATCTGGATTTCTACTGTTAGACACAAGATGACCGGACAGAAGGCTACTGCAATGACTCTACTCCTGGAGCCAACTTTCTTCCGTGTCCCCAATCTACTCTCTACGCAGCACTCAGGTATTCCAGCCCCAATCAGATCCTTACAGGGGTCTGCAAGGCCCTAAACAATCCAATCCTCACAGTTCCCCTCAGGCCATCTTCTCTGTTCTTCGTTCGCTCTACTCAAGACACTCTTTGATGCGTCTACAACACACAGGTCAAAATCCCCTCAAAGTAGAATTTTGATCTTTTTATATCTAAGTTGCTCACTCCCTTCCTCCTTTCGAGTGTAAGTTCAAGGAAGACAGAGACTTTGGGGTTGGTTCCATCCTGCCAGTTCTTCTATCCCCACTACCTACCGAGTGACTGGCAAGACATGCTTGCTCAGTCCAAAGGTGGAGGCAATCGGCAGAGACCCTTTACTCTGCTGTACATCTAAGGATCACTTTCTGAGACCACAGAGAGCATGCACACCTATAATTAGATGAACAAGTCTGCATTACATAAACCAGATACGTAAATAACTAAAATATTTTAAGTGAAGCAATTATACAAGTAATCTTGGATTTTTTCCGCATTATAGCAGTTTTCTTTTTGTTTCCTTTGGAATTGGATATCATATTCATTTTTGTCAAGTGGAGGAGGAAACAAAGCGATTTAAGTGAGGGTCAGTAGAATGTTTTGTTGTTTTCAGAAACGAGTGACTTCTGTATTTAAGTTTGAAACTGTACCCCCATTGCAGACACCTTCAATTAAGTCTATTCTGATCTGAACTAAGTGAGAATCCAACTTCAAAATTTCACTCCCAGGCGCAGCTGTTTGACAAGTACAGCGGGAGCCCATCAAGACACTTGGCAGTATCATTCCTCTGGGACACAAAGGGCTTTTTTTTTTTTCTTTTTGGCAATCCCTATTACTCACTGATGGTAATTAGCAAGGCAATCTTTGGAGGAAATATACAATCAGGCAACTAGCAATGCCTTTTATGGAACTCCTTGAAAATAAATCATTGACACTACAAATGGTCAATATGTACTCTTAATTCAGAACTAAATTGCCCATTGATTCACCAAGATCTATGTTCTTGACCCTACGGTCTAGAAATTCGTTTTTTCCTAACTTCTGAATTCAAGGAAAGTGCGGGTGGCACAGTTGTTGATTTTGATTTACCACCTCAAAAGAGTAAGCAATTAGAGTGATTTCTCCATTATTTGCTCAGATTGTACAGTGCCTTCCTTGACTGGTTCCGTCATAAAGACCCCATTCTGTGGACACAGCACAAAATCAGGGTCACCATCTAAATGCAACCTTCCAGGAACACACAATGGAACGGGATCAGGCTGACCCAGACAGCCGGAGAAGCTGGAGTCCTCAGCAGCAGCGGGTCACGCAGCACACTAGGGTGCTGTGGGAAATTCTCGCTCCAGGGAGGAAACTGCTTCCATGAACTCCGGCTTTGCCCCAAGAACACAAACGCTTCCCACCTCCATTTCAGATGCAGCTCCAGGCCTTCAGAATCAGGGCTTGCCTCACTGTTTCTCCTTTACAACAAGTGTACCCGGCACACCTCCCACCAGCACCTCAGACAAGTTTCAACAAGTACAGCTGAATCACTCGAGATGGGCCAAAAGGTCAGGGCCCTGAAACTTTGTCAGCGTGGTTATCTAAAGCCACTGGAAAGAAAGCACTCCACGCATGGGAGAGAGCAGGTAAGCTTTCTACCACACAAAAGCAGCTTTGTTTCTGCATATGTGACGCCTCTTAATTAGAATCAATGATCTTTTTTTTTTTTTATTGTCGCTGCCGATAAGCTTGTTTGCCCAGCTCCATTTTCCTAAAACACTTTAAACATTTCTAAGGAGGGTGAATGTCAGCTGAACACTGAGACAGGCCTTGAACCAGGGCTGTGGTTTTGCACGATGTTTACAATTTGTCATTTGTAGGAATAATTTTGCAAGTTTAAACACACTAAAGGGTATATTCTAAAGAGTCGGGCAATTTCATTTTGTTTGAATATATTTATGGAAATGGACCAACAGTATCCACAGAGGTACATTGTCATTCTTTCCTTGAGTGTGTGCCAGTTCACGACCAAAAGCAAGCATTCAGAGAACAGAACAACATTTAAGACCACACTGTGTGTATCAAAACAGAAGAACATTTACGACCACACTGTGTGTATCAAATAAGCTACTTTGTGAACTAAAGATGGGAAACACTGTTTCAGGGTCTTATCGAAGTAGCTGTCACACCCAAATTTCTACGCACAATGCTGAATGTCGATTCACCTGTGACCTTGCCCTCGATAATAACCAGCTATCCCCTGAAGGGTGAGTGCCTGTGGGATAGGAAAACACCACACAGCCTCATGGCGCAGAAGATGATGAGCAGCAGCGAATTATGCACCGAGAACATGTCATTTGGACAAGGTGGGGGAACGGAGTAAATCATTTGAGATAAGGAGAATTTCCCAGCAGTACTGACTGAATGCCAATGGAATCTTTGGGAGGGGGGTGGTTGGGCTGGGGAAAACTTAGCAAATTGAAAAGCAAGATTTCAAGGCTGGCACTGATAAGAAAAAAAGAAATTTTCTTTAAAAACAAACAAACCAAAGCAGTGTGATTAGATGTGGTCATCACTCATGCAAAGTTCAGACATCAAGAGTAAAGTGACTGAGATGTCTCTTCTCTTCAAGGAATTATGAAAGGCCTTGATGGACAAGAAGGAATGAGGGGGACTTCTGGCACCATGGACTGATGCCTTATACTCTTTATCTTTATACATTCATCAATACTTGCAAGTTTTCTCCTGAGTCCACAAAAAGACCACACTCCCAGACTCCTTTGCAGTTGTTTTGGGCCATGTGACTGACTCCTGCCCAATGACATGAAGGAAGAAACGCATCACTTTTTAAAGGCAGTTGCCTAAACATTATTAACTTCTCCTTCATACCAGGCTCAGGTTGCAGCCCCTATCTTAAGGACCCTGGGTTACTAGAGAACTGCAAAAAGCTAACTGTAATAGAACTTGGAAGAGAAATGAACTTTCATTACACCAAGCCAAAGACCTGAAACTGTCCGGGACAGCGTGAGATCATCTTAATATGGTGTACAATACTCTACTCCTACCGTTTGCCTTTTCACATCACTGCCGCAGGGTGATTCGAACCTCTCACCACCCCCCATTACTACCCCAGGCTAGCTTCAAGCTCCCCATCCTCCTGCAGCAGCTTCAGGCACACTAGCATCGCAGACAGGTCCATCACAATGCCCAGCCCTCACTTCATCCTTCGGTGATTTCAGAGATGTCAAAACATAGTGGGAAACTGGCCAATTCACTTTCATAGCTTACCCAGGAGGTGAAGGGAACAGACTCCTCTTTCCAAAACGTCAAGTCAAAACATTTTACTTCTTTTTAATACTTTTATTTTCAAGTATTTACACAAGTAGAAATAACAGACTAAGGAATCACAATGTATTTTCCAGCCAAGCTTCAGTGCGTGCGTGCGTGCGTGCGTGCGTGCGTGTGTATGTGTGTGTGTGTGTGTGTGGTCTGCTACATCTTAATTGGGCTATGGTTGTACGTAAAGGTGACCAGTAAACCAGTAGAAGGAAAAGAGCCTGAGTCTCAAGACCTACAGGTTATTTTTAAACCCCACTGTGAGGATCAATCTAATAGCTCCTAGCACAATCATTTTCATTTGCCTCCATTTCCCTGAAAGACTTTTTGGTTGAAGGGAGAGGTTTAAAAGTCCTTTCCTTTCCTTCCTTCCTTCCTTCCTTCCTCCCTCCCTCCCTCCCTCCCTCCCTCCCTTCCTTCCTTGTCAAAGCTCAGTTCCCTCTTAGAAGGCCAACACTGAAACTCTTCTTAGCCATTTACTGCTGTCTGCATGGATTTATCTTTCCATGATCCTCCAAAGGAAGCCTCAACTGTGTGCAAAGGACAAATAGGGTATGAGGCAAAGGAACCCTTCAAGAAGCATGGAGCCTCAGAGGGAGCCACCACACATGAAATGGGAACATATTTCTACTTCAGATTTTATGTATGTATGGCTGAGTCCTCCATTTCCCCTTCTCTACAGCTCCCCTCAATCCCAAGTCTACTCTACTGGCTATTCCTGACAAGCTGAACACTAGAAAGCTGATTTCTGGGAGTAGAGTGAGGAGGGTGTGGCCAAGGAGAACTCAGCATAGCAGAGTTTCTTATCAAAGGAATACTCAGAAGTCTGGGTACCCAGTGAAAGGCCATCAAACATTCTAAAGCCCAGAAATAGTTCTACAATGATCAGCCTGAGAAGCTGCCTCATAACTTCCAAGAGTAAGGATCCAGGACCAATCACATGAACCCACGGTGAGCACTCCTAATGCTGGTGTTCTGATGTAGGCAGAGGATCTGCCCTTGGGCAGCCCAACCAGGTAGGAAAGTGCAGCCAATGTAGCTCCAGGAACACATGGACAACTCCCTCTCATGGGCCACTGCAATCTACAGAGGGCTGTTGTCTACAGTGGTCCAGCGGCCTGACAGACTCACTGGGAAAAGAGAGCCATATTGAGAATAATTGATTTAGGGTTTTTCTTTCCACTAAACATTTTAAGCTTTTAGCTCTGTTCCCTCTTAATTAGTGTGAGCTGGAAAAAAAATCCAAAATGAACCTCAGCAGTAGAGGAAAAAGTTTAAAAGGGGCTGACGAGCTCAGCATAATAAACGCCAGGCCACAGCTTTGTTTAACAGTTCTCCAGCCTCTTTACAGATTATTAAAGGAAATATTTAACTAAAGGAGAGCTACTCATGCACAGGATAATGTACATGGCCTCTGTCCACATGTTAATCATTTTACATAATTGATCAAACAGTCTTGGTCTCCTTCTCTAGCCTTGCCCAGGTTTTTAATTGTTTATCTTTAAAGCCCACAACAGAAAGGCCTTTGCTTGTCCCACTCACATGGCTCCCTAGCAGCTCACATGGCAAAGAATAGCAGCTCACATGGCAAAGAAAACAATCCGTGTATCCTCAGCAGCTACACTGTGTGTATGCAGGAGGGGGAGGGGCAGGGGGGAGGGCTCAGGGAGGTGGTGTGCTTGTGCACATGTGTGAGTGTGAAGGCCAGAGGCACACATCAGACCTCCTCCTCAATTTGCTCTCATTTTTTGAGATAGGGTCAAGACCACAGAATCTGGAGCTCACGGTGAGCTCGAGGGATTCCTCTGTCTCCCTGGTGCTGAGTTGAGAGAAGCCCACCACCACACCAAGGATTTTATGTGAGTTCTGGGGATTTCAACTTATCCCCTCAAGTGGGTGTAGAAAACACTTTGTTAACTAAGCCATTTGCCCAGCCCATAGGCACACTGCAATACAGAATTAAACTAAGCCTCAGAGATGATGGAAATGGCTAGAGTCAATGGTTCATTTCACGCACACTAAAACACAGTGTTGCTTCCTCAATGAAGACAGTGGCTAAGGGTTTTATTTTTATGAACTAGATTTTCATTTACACTAACTAGGTTTGTAACTGACCAAATTTTAGTAATGTCCCCAATGAATAGGAGAAGTCCCATGGGAGGGGGGTTCCTTATAGCACTCCATTCCACTCTTACCTAGAACTATCGAATTTTTAGGGATCATTTCTTCTAATGGAATATTGTGGTACCTCCATTTGAATGGCCTCCTTCCTTTCTTTACAAAATACTGGCTCTCCTTTCAAGATGCCGGCCTCCCTTGAAAAGCCTCTACATGCAGAGCAGTAAGTCTCTCCTGACTGCAGCAGAAACAGTTTCATAGGCTTATACCACAGGCCCTGCTGTGTATCTGACACATGCTCACGGGTCATCCCTAGACTGTGAATTCCTCAAGAGAATATCCCATGTGATTGTCTGGCTTCCAGGGCAGGATGTAGTTCATAATTTGCATTCAGTGATCAGATGAGTGAAAGAACACTCATGGGTGGAGTCCACATGTCAGTACGCATGCTGTGTGATCAGGTTTGCAATAACATTCTAATCAAATAGAAAGGGGAGCTCTTTGTTTGGAGCATTGTGGGTAATTACTCAGCACATTGCCTAAGACATCTCATTTTCCAACTTCTAAACCACTTCTCAGATTAATCATCTTTAAAATGTCCTTAAATTTCTCCTGAAGAATTAGCTGTTCCCCCTACTGAAGTGCAGGTCTGTAGACCAAGAAAATACATATAAACACTGTGCTACCCAACAAGGGCAGGCAGGCAGGCTTCACTCAATTTTCTCACCCAAGTCTATGTGAGTAATGACGCTATTTAGGCTCCATAGTATTCATACAGAATAAGGCCACCTGGTTGCCCACAGTTGGGTAACTGTGAAATCAGGCATGTCCTGTCCTGGTTCTGGGTTTGCTAGACACACATCCACTGTCCAGGTTAATACATCCATTGTTTTATTATGGTCTAGAAGCTCTGGCTCAATAATTACTCCAGGAACTATTAACTACCTAGAAAAAAAAAGGAAAGGAAAAAAATCTCTTTTCCAAGTCATTTGTTCTAGAAATTAAAGGAAATATCTCTAAGACATCAGAGAATCAGACAGACTCCCTTTAAAAAATATATAAATGAGTTTGTTCTTTTATTCTACAGGATCAAATTCTATCTGGACTCAAAGATGTCAACATGACCACTCAAAGAAGGGGTAATTAAGGAATATTCCAAAGGTCACTAAAGACCTTTCTAATAAATTGAAAAATGAATTTTCCACACTGTTGAAGTCTGAAAGAGCTAAGAAAAAAATACATTTGTAGAACTACATGAACAAAACTCAAAAGATTTGACATATACTCCCTTAATCTAATCATCTGTGGAAAGATTTACACAATTCTAATTCTAAAAATGTTATTTCAGGGCATAAAATTAGAGATGAACAACAAAATAAATGTGAACTAAAAGGAACATTAACCATTAAGTAGTTAATGATTTCACTTCATGAGGATTAACCCTCAAATATTAACCTTTTTGAGACTCTCATTGCCTATTATTTTTCATTAATCCTAAAATCACAGAATAAAGAACCATAAACCATGATTTTCTCCAAAACATTTGCTGAAATCTGTTATGAATTTATTTTCAGGGCAAAGTTCAAGAAAGGCTGTTCCCCAGGTAAAGTGGATTAAATGCTTTCCACAGAGAAATCGAATTAAACCACTACCAAATGGCAGGTTTCCAATCTTGGGATGTGAAATCTGATTTGACAGAGGCCTTATAGACGGTGGTCAGTTCCCCATCTGATGGCAACTTCTGTGGTTTCACTGTTACCTATTCTAAAGGAGTTGCAGTTTATGGTTCCATACATATATTTATTATGTTGAACATGTATATACATAGATAAATATGCTTGAATCTCATGTAAAAAATGACTGGAGAAAATCTTGAGATTGGATTTTATGTTTGAAATCATTGAGTTTGCAGCTAATATTTGACAGACTGATGCCTTGTGGGATATGACTTGGAAGTTATAGTCTCTCTGATCTTTACCAGATGTTTTCCTGGTGGTATTTCAGCCTCAAGAGACAAAGAGGATATTAATGTTAATTTTATTTATTTAATCATATCAGGCAGATTTTATAAAACGGGAAAATTCAGTATTTTTTTAACATACCAACTCTTCAGAAATGTTCATAGTAGCAAAACTGTTTTGAAGATGAATTTTTTTTTATTACAAGGAGAGTCTGTAATGTATTTGGACAGGATCAACTCTCTCCTCCCTTTAAAAATGGGAACTATATGACCATTTTCTCAGTGTCACTGTTAACTCAAGGAACCAAGAAGATGGCAATACTCTGCCTACAGTTCAGGACAAGTCCCATCTCAATCTTTTAACTACTAGTACAGAAGAGTAAACCTGTGCATATAAGATAAACTTGCATTTGCTGCTACTGCCCTGGGTCACTCCAATCCTCCACCCCTCATCTCTGTGTTTTTTTATTCTAAGAAACATGAGTCTACCTTGGTCATTATCAGATAACAGTGAAGATGAGAATATACTCAGTCCTAACACAGCCTCTCCATGCTTGAACTCAAAAGACATGTTAGGCTTTTATCTATCTAGAGCTCAAGGTCAGAACTTAGAAACTTGAAGAGCCTGGTTCTTAGGAAGGGATCCCCATTAGGACCATCTACAGGAACTTCACCCAGACCAGTTATATCCCAGACTCTCCTGTGCAGACCAGGTACTGGAGCTCTGCAAAGCACTCCAGGTGAGTTCAATGTCATCAAAGTTAGCAACTCTGCCCAGGGGGCCCTAAACAGGGAGCAGCTAAACAATACCCGTGGAAAAATCAATTTTCCTTCGCTTTGTTCTCATCTGAAAAAATAGTATGTGTGGAAGGAAGTTGGAATGTATACTAATTGATTTCCTACTGTATTAGGATAAAAATAAAAAGTTGTAAAACATTTCAAGTAGAAATAAGAGGATACATACGAAGCCCCTGCAACACCTGTATCACCACCGCGAAGCTAGACAGAAATTAGAGTTTTCCATACTTTAGTTCTCTGTCTTAGAAAGACAATAAGCAAAATCCCCACATCCTATTTCTTCATATTTCTTTCTTCTCTAGAAATATCCACTACCCTAAGATTACTGGTTGCCCTGCACATAGGATTTGTTTAACCACATAATTGTTTATCTTCAGATCCTTATAATTCTTCTGTGGGTTTCAATGTACATAAATTGTATTATACCACATTTTGCACATACCACATTATTCAACTTTTTTTTATGAGATTTACCATGTGGAATGCGTTTCACTAATCTTCAATTCTTTCATAGTATTTCATAGGAATAAACCATAGTCAACTGGTTTACCTTGTCTGTAGACAGTTGAGTTAATTATATTTTTATATAAATAAAGCCATAAATGTTAATATGTGTCTCATCCCAGGTTTCTATGCTGCCCGTGAGAAAGAGTCTTCAGGGGAGACACCTAGACATGGTTTTGTTGGATATGCACATTTTAACCTTACTATGCAATTCCAAACGACTCTCCAAGGTGGTCATACCAATGTACTTTTTCTAGAAAAATTAACACACATGCACACACCTCATTCTCCATACCTTTATCAATACTTGGTACTATGAAAATTTTCACATTGCTGCCAATATAAAGGTTCTGGTGTGCTAATAATTACAGTTAAATAATATTTTTCTACGGTCCCTTCTGGCCATATAACTGTGATAATGACATTGATGCCAAGTCTTATCAAAAAATAACAAAATAAAAGTTGTGGAGGGAGAAAAGTTTACAACAGATTTACTTTTCCTCAAAAATTATCTTGCATGGCCAAAGCTGGCCCATGACCCATACATCAGACCATAAAAGAGGAATGGGGACATGGCCCCAGTTCTGTATTTATTTTCTTGTGCTCATAATCCAATGTTACTTAAAAAGCAAACTGCCCACTATCCAAGCCAAAGCAAATATACTGGATTTTGCCAGGGAAAATGCTTGTGGAGGAATGAGTCAATTCATACAAAATTCAAAACTGTCTTTGGTCAGTGACATTTTCATGAAAATTTGTGGGTGGGTAAAAGTTTTGCAAAACTCCTTTTTGCTATTGGATTAAATTCATCCAGGAAAAATAAGCAAAGTGTAAGTGGCAACCCGCATGGCCCCTAATTCCCTTCTGAACACTCCCTAACCTCCCACCACAACTGCTTTCAATTGTGCAGGAAAATGGGCCAGGTGGTTCTGATCCCAAACAGAACCCTGGGCCCTGCTCGTGGGACAGGCCATTTCTCAGCATAAACACTCAGGGACCAAACTTCTCCTGTCAGTCAGAATGCACTTCAAAACCTCCCCGGGAAACACTACTGGCCACTGGCCACCCTCCAGCTTAATGGCAGCGACCTCCACAGGGTCAGAGCACCTGACACATTCTTTTGGAACCACCACTATGGGAGCCTTAAGGAACGGTTGTATACTTCCACAATTTGATACATTTTATGCTATCCTCTTGGAACATAGAAATGGTCTTTTAAAAAGAGAGAGAGAGAGACAAACTCCATGTCTCTAAGACTTTGTTCTGAATTGAAACCAGGCACCTCACCATCTCAGAAAGACTGGTCAGAATTTGGCCAAGTGATACTTAGGAATGCTCAACAGTCAACAATACAAGATTTGCCAAAGGTAAAGCTGAGCTAAAGGCAAGAAAGTAGAAACAGAATGCTGGGCACCTAGAAACGGCTTTATTGAAAGTCATGAGTGAATAGACGTGGTTGCTTTAAAACATGACCTTGCTACATCTTGTTTCTGATTTGAGATCTGCCTCTCTGCCTACTGAGGCCTTGGCTTTCCCAAACTCTGCACAACTGTCTGGCACTGTCTCTTCAATGCAACCTGGATATTAAGGACAGAAGTTGGCTCCTCTTTCCACAGAGGCAGTCAGAATGTCATCTGGTGAAGGGTAGGGTTGTCTGGATGAAAAACGAACCCATCCTTTTCTTCCAGTAACAGAACCAAATAATGAATTCAGAATGTTCCCCTGGCTGTGCCACTAAGAATCCAGAGTGATCTGTCCCCCAGGTTCCGGGTTAGTCTGCAGAGTCACAATGAGAAATGATTGACAGAATGCATTCTCCCATGGAGCAGAGGGAACTTGGCTTGTGGAGAGGATTCCACAGCAGCCTCTTACTGTAAAGCAGGCCTTAGTCCTGACACACCCTCCTTTTACCGTAACTTCCAGAAGATTTTTTGTGTTGCTTGAAGTCATGGTCACCAGACACATAGGGGTCACCATTCCCTCTTTTGGTTCAATAATTCCAGTAAGTGATAATGATGACAAAGTCCAACAATCATGCAGATAAGAGTAATTAATAGAATCAGATATACACTAAGTAAAAATGGACTGGGCCTTAGAATTTAAACTACCCCTAGGTTTGGTAGCCACGACAACAACCTCAATACCACCTCTCCAAAAGAAGAGCATGGTCATTTTACCTGGCATGGCTCTAGCCATGTTGTCTGCAGGCCCACATGTCAAGCACATGACATGGAGCAACATAACAGAAGATATAAGGTTCATGATATGTAAGTTTATACAAAAATGGTACCTTCCTGTTAAAAACACACCCTCCCAACAGTGGAATTACAGCACCAGTTACTCCTAAAAAATTTTTCTTTGTCTAAATTTAGTTGCATCACAGCATGTGAGTGGTTTGTGATTCTAGTTTTGATATGCTACTGGATTAGTAGTGTGAGTTTTGCAAAGGTTCCACGGGCTGATTAGGAGAGCAAAATTGCCTCATCCGCCTGTCCTGAATGGCCTGGTGAACAGCGGTGCAGGTCTGCACACACTCACCTCACAGCCATCCTTTCCCTCAACTCTATTTTTAATATTCATCATGCTCTTTAGCAAAAGCCAACTCTGCAAAGCTGTACGTACGTCTTTGAAAACTCTGGGACCAGAGGTGAAAATGGGGAAATCCTTTTGCATAAAAATTAATGTTGCAATGCAAAAAAGTATTTTTTTGATAATTCAAACTTTAATGTTTACTTCAGTAAAACCCAATCCAGTAAACTATTTTCAGCCAGGATTAGTCAGAACTAAAAGGTTGGACTGTTTTCCTTCGGAGACTGGATGTCTTTCCTGTTTGCAACAGGCTCCTGTGTTCCAAACAGAGTAAATGGAATTGCCTTCAATCGCTTGTCTCATTCTGGCATTTTTAACACAGAACCCTACTGACAGAGTACGGTTTGGCCTCCTGGAATGTAATTATTCTTTTCACTCATAGAACCTGGCATGCTCACAATGCATCAGCTTCAGGTTTTCCTTAGGAAAAATCACAACATGGGGTATAATGTAATGACAAGAAATGCAATTTCATTCCACCAAAAAGCCTTAAAACGCTTTCAAAAACACCTACTGGATGGTAAAAAGTGCTTCTCATTCTTGCGTTCCTGCTATCACCTATATGGTATGCTTTTGCATGAATCAGAGTTTGGCCAACCTATAGTCAAACACAGTCCAGAGGCTTTATATCGCATACTACAGAAAGAGATGACTCTGGTTGGGAAGTCACAGTTCAAACAAGTTCTTTTCCAACTGGTTTATAGTCTTCCCTCATTGCTGCTCTCTAGAACTCTCGATATTATGGAATACACAGACTTCTCAGTTCTAACTCTGAAGAACTATTCCTGTCCATCTAGACTAATAGAAAACATATGCTCTTCTTTTTGTGCAAAGACTTCAGTGAGCCATCTCAGATTGTGCAAAGCTATCTCTGTGATCCCAGGGGTGAAGTCCTGCTTGTAAGCCCTGAGGGTTTCTGGGAGGTGTGAAATTGTTGTGAAAGCATTTAGGAATCATATTATTCAAAACAGTCAATTTTGCCAAGACACAGAATCACAGTTCCAGAATTGGTGCTGAGAAAAAGGGAGGCAGGGCAGACATCAGACCCATGTCCTTCAACACAAAAGGCACACACCCTTCTCAGCCCATGGTTCTTATGCTTTCCCACAAAATCATCTTTCCTCAAAATTGAGTGAGACCCGCCCCCCCACGAGCCTCCGTTCCTGTGGTAGCCCCCGATGTTTCCTTTCTGTAAGTCATTAATGAGTTTCACGACTCTGAAAGGCACAATGTGCTGGTATGAGGGTGCATGCTGCAACAATTCCAGTAGTCAAGTTCCTAAGTGGAGAATTCCTTTCCTAAATGTCAGACTCATTCCTCCCGGACCCCAATTCTCACCTAAATTTTTGAAGGTTTAAAAAAAAAAAAAACAACTGAGAATTTACTTTAGAAAAGCACAAAAGTTTGCTTGTGGCACTGCACACGGTCCCCTGCCCTTGAACACCCATGTAGCCAAGAGAACACTATGTCTGTGTCCCATCCTCATTGTCCCAGACTACAGTAAAGCATACGGGCCTCCACTATCACAGTGTCATTGGGCTTGTACTAGAAGTGAGAGAAACCAGTGGTCACCAGTTATCAAAGAAACCTTCCCCTAGCTGAAGAGGCTAGGTGCCAGCTAGCTGAAGAGGCAAGCAATCTCACGGGGACCATTACCACCACACAGCCAATTTCCACCAAAACAGAAACGGCTACCTGACGTCATGACCGTGTTTGGAAAAACACACGCACACACTGAAGCTGGGCCTCCAAGAAAGGTGGCGCAGGACTTTGGAAACTCCAACTCACTCACCGTACACTTGTTGGGCTTCTCCCCAGAGTGGACCCTCATGTGGATCAGCAGCTTATAGCGGGCGTTGAAGGGCTTGTACCTTCTAGGGCAGCCAGTCCAGAAGCAGGTGAAGTCTTCCCCCTTGCGCTGGTCTATGTGGACCTTCTCGATGTGCCTCACCAGTTCCTCCTGCTGGTCATATAGGGCGCTGCAGTCTATCCAACGACAGCAGTGTTTGCCCCCTGAGTCCTCCATCTCCCCATCCTCATCCAGGCCAGCCTGGGCCAGGGCCAGTGGCTGCGCGTGAGGCAGGAGCTCTGGGTGATGAAGGTGTGGGTGGGCATGGTACGGGGGCGGGGGGCCCTGAGGCGGGGGAAGAGGAGGGAGAGGCGGCGCGGAGGGCAGGTCCAAGGAACTGCCTGGGAACTCTTCCAGGCGCTCAGTTTTGAGCATGTTGGCTGACTGGCCATCCTGGCCCGGTAGGCCCGGCTGCAGCACCATGTTGTTTACAGGTCCAGACTGCAGGCCACCATGCTCCAGCTGCTGCATGCGCTCGTACTCCAGCGTACCATCCTCGCCATAGCCTGGCAGCGCCTGTGCCCCACTGGCCACCAGCACGCCTTTCTGCCCAGTGGATACTGCGCAAGACTGGGGGATGCAGCTGCCGCGAACACCCAGGAAATGCCCATAGACCTCTGACTGTGGAGACATGTTGGCAGGGGAGGCTCTTGATCCGTTGATGTAGGCAACCAAGGATGTGGGCGAAGTTCGGATGATAGTGTTGAAGTCAATCCCAATGCCATCGGACAGTGGGGACAAGGACAGCGCTCTCTTCTTGGAGCGGGTGGAGTGGGGCCTGGTTGCTGAATGCCGAGGACTAGGGTAAGGGGAGTGACTATTTTCCATGCCAAAAAGGTAGGGTGGTAAAGAGTTAGAGACACTGTTGCTGGACCCTGGCGTGCCAGGGGGCAAGCTAAGGAGGTCCCCTAGGTCCATGCCATTCTGAGAGCCGTGGCTGGATGAAACCGAAGGGAAAGCCCTGTAGCTCTGAGACCACTCTTGCTTCACACTCAAGGCCGATTGACTCTCTGTCAGACTCAAAGTCGTGGACACCAGAGACTCTTGCAAAATAAGGGACCTGGAACAGCAGCCAAAGAGAAGGGGAAAAAAAAAACATTTCAGTGAGATGTGGATTGCTTAAGAGCGAAGAGAACATTGCACCAACAATCCCTTAAGTATTTCCCCTTATCACATTCCTCACTAAACACAAGTTCTTAGACTCTGATAGAATCCAAGGCTTTTAGTTCCAGGTAAATAATAGTTTACCAAGACAAACAATAAAAACTCATGCTTACTAGAATAATGAAAAGAGCTATTGTTATAAATAATTCTAGTACTTTAATGAGAATGAATAGTCCTCACTTTATTTCAAAGCATCTCTTTTTATACAGAATGGGAAAACTGTGGCTTAGGAAAAAGTTATAGATGCTTGTCTTGGTAAATCAAATGAGTATCTGTTAAGCACCTACTGTGTCTGTGTGCATCATGCCATGGTAGGCTATCAGGCTATACAATTCTGAATGGTACTAGTCTCCAATTAAAATCTACTTGGGAAGGTAACATAATAAGCTTGTGGTTTTTTTTTTTTTAAGTAAATCTTCCAAGTTAAACATGTGTGCTAGAGATTTACTAATAATTTTACAATTTAGTGTCACTGATATTATCGAATTAGACATTTTTTAAAGGTCAATTTACAATGCCAAATACTCATTCATTTCAAATGACCCTAGAAATTTCGTGAAAATGTAAAATACATGGGCAGAAAATGTAAAATACATGGGTGATAAAGAGCATACTTAGCATGCTGGAGGCACGGAATTCACTCTTTATCACATACACAAAAAAATAGTCCTTAATAGAACAAAGTTATTATACATAGAGAAGTAACAAACTGAAAAGCTGCATTTGGAGTCATGCATCAGGCCATGTGGGGTTTAACCGTACTTGTTAGATAGGTTTCCCATGAGCTCTTGTCCTTGGATCTGAGCAACGTCAGGCCAAGAACAGGTCATTCACTTGCAGTGGTTCATTTTTATAACAATTCCTTCCCTGTCCTTACCATTTACAAAAAGAAAAATGCTAAACATGTCACAATTCATTGTTTGCATATCAAAGTGGTTCATAATGATAACTCTAGCCCATTGAAAATCCATTTTGCTTTCCAGGGACATTATTGCCTTAAAAACAATAAAAGAAAGAAAAGCTATTATCCCTTGGACAGAACATTCATCCCCAAGAGGATCAACACATAGACACAGAGAAAAGGTACCAGATCCCAACTCAGACATAATAGAGAGCTGAGAAGTTTGGCTTAATTGATATGTGTCTGCAACTGACTTTCTAGATTCTTTTATTTAAATAAATTAGTCACTAAAAATTCTTCTGCAAAATGTGTGACTTCCCTACATGAACCCACTTATTATCTCTGGCTGTTATATATCAACCTGCTGCAAAGGAAGGGGGAAGCATCATTTCACCTGTCCCCTACCTTGCTTCACAAAAAGAAACCAGGCATACTGTTTCTGCCAAGCCGGGGATACTGTCAAGCAGACATCTCAGCTCTGGAAAAGCACAGTGTAAGGAGGTAACACTGCCATCGACCTGAGGTTGCCATCGGTGCGGTAATGTTTACCAATGACAAACACAGCAGGAACCTATGTCCAACTGCCCTTGACATAGATCTGTTTCTTGCTTCACATCCTTACATTTGGACTAAAGTCCTTCCGCAAGCTCCAAAGTGGTCTCTGAGCCATTTGGGTTTTAATTCCCCGGGGACACTTCTCAATTATTTTCCAAGCACAGTTAGAGCAAGCCCATGGCTCTTCCTGCAGAGCTCAGCAGACGGCTCCAGGTGACTGGATGTCAAGAGCCTTTTGACCCTATCCCCCCGATGAGAGTCAGGAAGTACATTCACACACAAGCTGCATCCGTAGAAATGCTGTAGGAGACGTGGAAACGAAGGACTCTGCTTTTCACCAAGGTCAAGAAACTATGGGATGTCAGAATACTACAGAGCTCTAGGGCCAAATGGGTGCCTGTTCTCAGGAGGTAGCCATTTGAGAATATTTCAGACTTCTAAGCAGTGACTCACGGCCAGAGGAGCTCATTCAATTGTATGCACTTTGCTGATAAAACTGCATTATTTGGCTCAATGGCAGCATAAAGAAACATGTTCATTTTTCCAATAATGAAAGGCAAATCTCCTTTCTCTTAAATTATGCTGAACATGGCTTAATTTATAGTACAGCATATCCCTGTGCAGACATGTTGCTTAACTTCTTCAGCATCTCAGTTTTCCAAGGCAGTTGTCAAGGCCCTTTCAGAAAGCAAATTCAATAGTCTACTTAAAAGCCAAGGCATGAACAGAGGACTAGTTCATGCCTCTCCCTCCCTGACACCTCAAATACCTAATAGGAACAAAACTTCCAACAAATGGCAGTCACTTCCTGTGTCTCTCAACTATACACTTCAGGAGATTTAATCATTCAAAGTCCTACCCCCATGAAATCTATCTCTGTGCTAAGAGTCCTCTTTGCAAGGCAGCTCCACCATCTGCATCACACTTTGAAGCCTCTCTGAGGACTGTGCTCACAAATGTCAAGACCTTTCCATCGAAAGGATGATTTTTATCTCCCTGGTACCTGCCGGAGTGTTAAATACAAAGTAAGTACTCAAACACCTGTTGATCAAGAGAGTGCATAATAAAGAGCCCAGCTTGGGAAGACAGGCCTGGAACCCCATCCTAGGATCCAGGGGACTGAAGCCAGAAGATCATGACTTCAACACCGACATAGACTACATAGTAAGATGCTACCTCCATGAACAGAATCAAAACATAAAAACAATAATCACCATAGCTGAGGAACCATTACCTACAAAGCTTAGAAAGCCGTTTTACATACTACCTTACTAAATACACAGTATGACATGAATTAACTAGACTCTTAAACTATTTTTATAAAAAGAAAGCAACTAGAAATCAGTGATAGCAAAGGAATGTGGGAAGGTCCTTAGTAAAGCGTGAATGAAGGTGAGTGAGTGGCAGAGACCCAGCTGGTTCTCATTTCTCCACAATGTACCCCCAGTGTGGTCCACGATGCTCTGCTTGATGGAAAGACTTGGTTAAAAAAAAAAAAAACGGCTTAGAATCCCTCCAGCTAGGACTGCAGCACAAGTTAACTGTTTTTCTGCAACAGTATGCTCCACAAGTGTGAAGGCTGCCAAGGATTCTAGCCTGTGACCCCTGCTGCTCCACACACCAGGCCGGTGGAAGAGAAAGTGACAAGGAACTCAGAAAGCTGTGTCACCACACTGAGAGCAATCTCCACTTCCATATGTTCATCTGCTCCTAACAACATTATTTCTGGTGACTGGTTGATTTGGAACTGTACGTGAAAGGCAAGAAAATAAATCTAAAACCAAATAAAAGCAAAGTGAAAAACTCAGAACCCATTAGGAAAAATATGCTCTCAAGAAGCCATAGGAGCTATGATGACCAAGTTGAGCTGTTTTGTTATAAAGCTTAAAAGAAGCTTCAACTTAAAGGTCGTATGGAATTCCTCAGACTGATGCTCATGAGGAAAAACACATGTATGTACACAAAGTGTGCATATAACTAAATCTATGCGTATAACATATAATATATGATATGTATGCGTCATAAACTGACAATCCGGGGAAAGAAGACAGCCCTAGCCTGTCTGACAGTTGTCCTCTATGTACCCCAGTAAATCTTCCAAAAGAGTGAGGACAGCTTATGAATGCACAACAGCTTTAGAAGATGTCAGAATGCACAGGGATCCTAGAGTCCATCCTCAGTCCTTTTCTCGACCTTCTCCGAGCTTTGTGGACTTACTATACTGCAAACAAAAAAAAGGGCAGTCACCACCAATAATCCCAGGTTAGGATACGAAAACAAATGCCAAGTATTTGGATCTAGACTGACATCACTAAGCGATGGCTGGCCTCTCTGATGACAAGCTGCAAAACTGTCACTGAACCAATCAAGTGGGCTTTCTGGGTCTTGAAACCACCACCCCTGAAACAGGGATGATGCTGGCTCAGACTGCAATCCACAATGCATGTGGACACACTAGACAAGCTAGGAATCTACAAAGCCCACACAAGCAGCATCCAGTCTCCTTTACTGAGCAGCTCTGCTAGGCTGAGATACTGAACAACTGTATGAAGGAGGTGGTTCAGCACCCCTACCTTGTCATTTGGGGGACATGTGTGCAATGGCCCTTCCAGCAGGGTGTGGACGACACCTAAACTGACAGTGGCTCCCGACTCTTCAACGGAGTACAGTATGTGTTTAGCACTGGGGTGGGCTGATGAGAGATGACTGGGAAGTTAATCACAGCAAGTACACAGCACAGAGGCAGGGGTCCCATCCTTGGAATAAACAGAGCACAAGCTAAAGGCGGAGCGTGTCCTCTCAGAGGAAGGCCTCCAGAAGAAAATTACATTTAAATCAAGTAAAAGAAAAAGAGAAGAAGAAAGAAATACAGCTGGCAAATCTCTGGAAACTGTTCAACATTATCAATAATGAAAAAATATCAATTAAGATAATTACATAATTACTATCTCAAACTAACAAAATGCATAGACAAAACTAAATACATGATAATGTCTGAGACCACTATTGAGCTCACATATGGGCTGGTCTTCTCTGTAGTGCAACAGAGCATCAAAGGTGTTACTAATAGCCATTTAGACCAACAAATCTCAACTCCTGAGAATTTATTCTCATCACTATAGAGACATGAAATAGAAGATTTGTAGGTTAATCCAATAAAGTATTATTGGTAATACTAAAATAAAAGACAGAGCTCCAGTGCCAGTTCTTAGGGGAAGAAAACATGCATTACTCCTACCCTGTGGTGATGCCTGGGAACCACAGTGATCCGGACAGCAAGAATGCCCTAAAGGTACAGTAGTGGCACTTGTATCTTGGTGGTAACCAACAGCTATGTAACTGGACTGAAGTCCCAGGAGGGAAACCGTATCTGGTACTGTAAACATAGCCAAGAACGCATGCCTAGTGAGGTCAGAGACCTAGAGGAGAGCCAATTAAGGCCACTTTCCTGAACCAGTGTGATTCCTCACTTCATTCTAAACACCTCCCCTTATACTCACAGGTATGCGCAGCTTTCACGCCTCATCAAGGACGCTTCATTTCACAGCACATGGAGACCATTTTAGAACTCCACAACTAGTCCAAATGCAGAGAACAACCTACTGCGGGGTGTCCAGTTGCCATTGACACATCTAGAACTCAACTCCTATACCCTCAAGGAATAGGAGATGGAAGACCGCAATGGTCAGAAACACTGCGTCTTCTAGAAATGGCAGGGAAGCCACACTCATAAAACCTCAACAACATGGCTGCTTAAACAAGACCTGAACTATGATCATCCCAGCTGACATGCCAAGATAGATGAGGGAGCTCTCACAGGGCCACCACCCTAAATGAAGAGCTACAGGCATTAAAGGCTGCTAAGAGAGGGAGAATTCCTCTCTCCCAGGGATGGACTCCCTGAATCGTTACCCAATGCCAAGAGGTCAGACCTAAAGAATACTCATAAAAGCAACACTAAACGGACTCAGCAGGTTGCATTTACCATTTATTTGCATATATGCATGCAACAATAATAATTAAAGAATGAGAAGTCATGAATTTCAAAGAGAGGAGTTGGAGGGAGGACAGGGAGGAAGGAAATGATATAATTATATTTTAACTTTTAAAAATCATAAAAAAGAACTAAAGACCTAGTAATGAAGAACTGGTAAGAATTCATTTTATTTCTGTTCTTTCTTTGTAAAATAGCATTTGGGGTGGGACGAAACCATGATATGAGGCTAAAGAAGATGTCTAAGAAAAGAGCTTAAGATTTTTATATATATATATATATATATATATATATATGTAAAAGTTATAAAACAGTGTCTATTATATGGTCAACTTGATGGCCAGGAAAACCAGTACCTGTAGAGCATGTGTTCACATGTATTTGAAGGGTGTTTATCAAATTTCCACTCACGGTATCTCAGAGTGATCACATTTACTGCCTAATGCTTTCCTATAGTTTCCCATTTTCTACAGTGCATAGCAATTATACAACCGCAGGGAAAACAATCAACTCTGCAGCTTTTCAAAGGGCAAGCTTCCCTCAGACCGAATGCTTCATGGCCTCTCTGGCCCCGTCTACCTACAGAAGACCCTGCTGTATGAAATGCTTAGCTGGTTCACTCACTAGCTTCTCTTTAGTGCTAGACTGTGAAATGCCTTCAGGTTGCACTGTTGCCTCTCAAGCGTTTATTCACCTGATGGAACACACAAACCAACGTAACAACCATACAAAACACACAACCTTTCCAAACTGCAGTAAGTGGGTTCCATCCTTCACTTCACCAAGCCATTTCTCAAATTCTGTTTCTTTGCCCATCTGGGGAAAAAAATTCCCAGAGAAGGGCTCACAGAATACATACTTAAAACACTTGTCAGTGCATCGTCAAGCTGTTGTCTTTTAAGGATATGATATTATGCTAAGGAACCAAAAATGCCAGGAAACACTGAGATAATGACCCCTGTGGCCGCACCATGAGAGGGACTGTGTAAGGCACCTGGCTTGAGTGGCCTTAGTTCTGCCTACCATCAGTTTCTCCACTAATTATGCCTGCCTTCCAGGCATGGGAGGGACTTGCCACAGACAGGAAGCTGAAGGTTTCCAGTGACACCCACCAATAAGCGAATTAATTTTACATGCCGCACTCAGCGAGGCTGAGGAGTCCCTTGAGGCATAATCATCAATGGGAAAGTGACAGCGGCTTCCCATCACTAAAGTCCCAGGTAGAAAACAAGCTTTCACCTTAAAAAAAAAAAAAAGGCATAAATAAGCCATCTGGGAGCCATGATTGCAGAGTCTCAACTGGAGGCTGGAAGGAGGCCTGGATAGAGGAGCTGAAAAGATGAGCAGAGGGAAGGGAAAAGGAGACAGTCTTAGGACCACAAGGCACCTTAGGAGGATATAACCTGCACAGAAGAAAGGAGGGGGCAACTCCTTTGCAAGATCCATCACCCCAGAACTGATACTCAGGGACAACAATTCACTGTGTTTTTACCAAGAAAGTAACCTCTAAAAGATGAAATAGTAATCTTCAAAAGAAATAGACCCTAAACACTATAATATCGCTCACTTTTATTTACCCCCACAACACATCGACCCTAAGGAAGATAAATTTTGTCTAGAGGGGAGTGGTTTCTTTTCAGTCTAACTCTGCTGAATGAAAAAGGCAGTTACACAGCCACCTAGTCAAATATTTAAGTAAAAGCTTACATAATTATGAAATTATGTCTTCCCAAATACATTATAATTCATGGTTTCTATCTTTATTCTCTCTACGATTTCCCAAAACCATTGCATTATGCACACAGTAGGTACTTAATACATGTGTGAGTAGATGAGTGGGCAGGTGGGTTCACAGACCAACAACAGCTTGTAAACTAGCCCTGAGACACTGCCATGCGCACCCTGAAAGCCTGGCAGATGTGCAGAGCATCTTATTTGGCCACAATGTGACTTGCTTTGTAAGGAAGTAACAACTTTACAAACTAAGCTTCCATTCCTGAGACTCTCAAATCTCACAGGACCAGACAACAGCTATGATGCCATCCGTCCTGATTAAAAGATGAAGCATGGCACACACTCACTTTTTAGACACATTTTCCTCCAAAGCTAAGACTGAAAGAGCTCCTTCTGTATGAATGAGTGACTGAGTGAGTGTGTGAGTGAGCACATTTGTGTTCAGGAAGACAGGGAACAACACTCGTGGGTTATGATCACACCGTAAGGAGAGGGAGGAGAAAAAAAAACGTAAGTTGAGACCTGGAATCTGAAGGAGGTCTATTCAGGTTGGCTGCATTCACTGCCCTCGGTAAGCTAGGACTGATCTGCTTGCGTGCTGTGGAGACCTGGCTTGCTGGAGGTGAAATGGGTCCCAGTCGCTGAACCATCATGGGACTGCTGGTGAGCACTAGATTGTTGCAGCTGCCTTTTCCAATGGACTTGCACTGAGGCCCAAAGCCAAGAGCCCCTAAAAACAAATGAATGAGGTTAGCTTTCATGTCCCTTACATCAGCAATCAGTACATACACACAAGTGCCCATTTCTATCAGGGCTCATCTTCAGAGGCAGTCCTTGGACTTCCTCTTTTCAGTATATTTTCTTCACACAGGGTCTCATGTAGCTAGCCTAGGCTGCCCTCCAACTATGTAGTCAAAGACAGCCTTGTGCCCCTGTTCTTCCTGCCTCCACCTTCCAAGTACTGGTGTTGCAAGAGTATCTCCTTTTTGGTTTTTTGTTTGTTTGTTTGTTTTTCAAGACAGGATTTCTCTGTTTAGTCCTTGTTGTCCTGGAACTCACTTTGTAGACTAGGCTGGCCCTGAACTCAGAGATACGGCCACCGGTGCCTCCCAAGTGCTGGGGTTAAAGGTATGCACTACCACTGCCCAGCACGAGAGTATCTCTTTAATATTGATTACACCAAAAAGCATATGATTCCGATGCAAAAATCTGTAATGCTATAGCGGAAAGTTATTCATAATCACCCCTCACACCAAATGCGATTAAATTTCACTGTATAGAAGTGAGAATCATCTGTTGAAAATGATGCCGAAAGTTCAAATTTATAATGTCTTTAATGGAAGGGTGAAGGTGATTAGTAGATGGAATTATCTTTATCAAGTCAATTCCTTCCTAGAGTAGCTAATATTTTAA
>CABHPQ010161857.1:0-13612 GCA_902168405.1 Peromyscus aztecus | reverse complement strand
CTCTTAGTGGCAAACTCCTGATCCCAGGCTGTGGGAGAGTTAGGGGCACGGATTTCCAGGCAACAACGGTCTTTAAACTAATCAACGTGCAATAAGAGCCCCTTCTTCTATGAATACACAGTAAGAACCCCTTCTTGAGTTCAGGTAGGTAGTGTGTGTGTTTATGTGCATGCATGTGAATATGTATATGTACTTGGATAAACTAGCTAATGGCAAGGAAGCACAGAAAACGAAAAAGAAGGTTTTCTTTGGGAGTTTAAGGAGAAGTGCTCGCAATAAAGAATGCTTGGGCTGCGGATGTACTCAGCGGTGGAGTGCTTGCCCCTTGAATAGAAAAAAGAATGGAAAAAGAAACAAGTGATAAACTTTTAGCACTCAAGGCAGGAGCCAAATGTTCCCCCCAAATCTCCATGGTTACCACAAGATCGCCACACTTTATGTAAGGCGTGCAGTATTAACTCTAAGTAGGCTGTAAACATTGAGCTATGTGTTATGGTTTCCAGAGAAATCGCTAAAAAGACAGTGCACTAAAGTATTGCCCCACAAATGAAAAACACAAATGAGTTAAAATGGAACTCTGAACGCTTCAAATAGATGGTGAGAAAAGCTTGGGATAATTAATTTAAACTCTTTAGGTGGGGACAGATGACACTCTGGAGGCAAATACCAGAAGACAGGCAGAAGTGCAAAGCAAAAGCAGGATCTTCTTCCTGAAACGTACATGAAAGGCAGCTTGCAAAAGAAAGCTCAAAATCTTCTTGGAAAAAAAGTTGCCCAAGTAACTTAAATAAGAGAAATCTTGACAATCGCTCTTCAAAGAAACACAACCCCCAGCTCTGGGAGATAAAAAGAGGAGGAAGCAGAGAAAGAAGAGGAACAGTGACTGAAGAGTACCTCAGGATGACTGGGTCATCAGGGTCGATGTGGAGATCCAGGAAAAACATGGATGAGGTTTTAGAATTCACGTGAAGGCTGGTCTGGGCATGATACTGGGGGCAAGGGACAGGGGGGCATGGTCCTGGAGCACTTCAGTGAAGACAAGGACATATCAGAAAATTATATTGATTAAGGATTTAAAAAAACAGATATAAAAATGATAAAAAGACCTCAAATATTGGGCCAAGAACAATAATCATATATTGGGAAGGTGTCGCTCACCAGGACACATTCTGTGTAAGTGACTATACTTTAAAAATGAATAAAAATGCTGAATCCCCAGGGAGGAGAAAACCACATACAAACACTAAACCTTTTTCCCCCCTTCAAGCCACACTGACCGTATTTAAGGAGAAAAGACTAAGAGATTGGAAGAGATATGTTGAAGCTGATGACTTGTGTGTGCTCAGGTCTCTACTGGTGACTTGTGTGTGCTCAGGTCTCTACTGGTGACTTGTGTGTGCTCAGGTCTCTACTGATGACTTGTGTGTGCTCAGGTCTCTACTGATGACTCCTGTTTATCAGGTCTCTAGTCACCCCTGCTCCCGAAAAAAATACAGAAAAAAGAATTTTCAATAAACAAGGAAAAACCAATTCACTGTAATATACACAATGGCTTTTCTTGTCATAATAATATGGAAAACCTGAAAATGTATATATTATATTCATAAATGAAACACACTTATAGGGCTATTTGTGAAATGGTGCTCATTACATGCATCATTCCCAGGAGTAATAAACACTGGGAATAAACTCGCCCTCAATTAGGGGTCTGTAAAATAAGTTATGTTCATTAATGTACATCACACTATTATGTAAGAGCGAGATTAAACTAATTTCCTTCCAATATGACTGAGTAGAAAAAGCAAAATGAAGAAGTATATCTGATATGATTCTAGTAAATATTCAGTCACCATCCTCTATCCATGCAAGAATACAAAGTGTGGTATGTGTGAACCCACATCCAAGGATCCAGACGTCACTGTACATTTCCATATGCTCATAAGAGCAGGCAGCAAGATGAGCGTGGTCAGCATGTTCTGCTGGTGCAGGGGAAGGAGAGGGGCTGGAGGATGGGCTGGACATAGTAGGAAACCAATGGCAAAAGGGAAATAAAGTGAAGAACGAAAATACTGTTAATAAAACAACAGTATGTTTTAGGCATCATGTAAAGTTATACAAATACCCATGCTTATTAAAATAGACAAATGTGATATGAAGTGTGTTTATCAATGAAACATATATCATGATTTAATGTTGTTGGTTGTTTTTACTCTTTTTTGGGAGCCCCCCACCCGGCTCCCAAATAAATCACACACAGAGGCTTACTCTTACTTAAAGTACCCAGCCTTAGTTTGGCTTGTTTCTTGCCAGCTTTTCTTAACTTAAATTATCCTATCTATCTTTTGCCTCTGGGCTTTTCCTGTTCTCTTACTTCTGTAAATCTTACTCTTACTCTGTTGCTGGCTGTGTAGCTGGGTGGCTGGCCCCTGGAGTCCTCCTCCATCTCTTTTTTTCTCCTCCCAGACTTCTCCTTCTATCTATCCTCTCTGCCTGCCAGCCCCGCCCTTTTCTCTCTCCTGCCTCGCTATTGGCCATTCAGCTCTTTATCAGACCATCAGGTGCTTTAAGCAGGCACAGTAACACAGCTTCATAGAGTTAAACAAATGCAACATAAACAAAAGTAACACACCTTAAAATAATATTCTACAACAATGATTCCTCCACTAAATATGCTAATACTTCTCCAATGGGTTTTAGAATTTTAAAACTTATTTTATTTTTATTTCTTTTTCATTTGTTTTTAGGCTGAAGAGATGGCTCAGCAGTTAAGACAACTGGCTGCTCTTCCAGAGGACCCTGGTTCAATTCCCAGCACCCACACTGTGGCTCACAGGTGTCTTTAACTCCCTTCCCAGGGGATCTGGTGCCCTCTTCTAGCCTTCCTGGGTACTAGGCACACACATGGTATGCAAACATACATATAGACAAAATACCCATACACATAAAATAAATAAATTAGGAACAAGATTTAGTGTGTGTGTGTGTGTGTGTGTGTGTGTGTGTGTGTGTGTATGAGTATACACCATGTGTGTGACAAGTACCCACAGGACCAGAAGAGGACATTTGATCCCCTGGAGCTTGAGTTACAGGTGATTGTGAGCCACCCTACTTGGGTTCAGGAAACCAAACTGGGGTGTTTTGAAAGAGCAGGGCATGCTCTTAACTGCTGAGCCAACTCTTCAGCCTCTTTTAATTCGTATTCTTCGACAGTTTCATACATTGTATAAGGAATTTTATTCCATTTCACCTCCTATTTTCCTCTCCTATCCCCATCTTCTCTCACTTTTCTCTTCCCAACAAGTCCTCCGACTTCATGTCTTTTGCACATGTGTGTGACCCACTGGGTGGGCTTTTCTGTGTGAGCATGGGTGGGAGGTTATTTACCAGAGCATCGACAACTTACCAGTGGAAACATCACTGAAGACAGCGACACGCCTTCCAGCGACCGTAACTGTCACTGGTCCCTAGAGGAGAGGAAAAGGCCGTGTGTGCGAGCCCTTTCCCATTCCTTATGAAGTGATGAAGGCCCCATCTCGTGGAGGTAATCACAGCTGTGGGAGTTCACGAGTGCGATGGCCGTCTCATGTCTAGAAGACACCGATTCCCAGCACCCCTCAACTTCTGGCTCTCACATCTTTCTCCCCGAGTTCCCCGGACCTTGGGTGTGTGCACACGTGTGATAGAGATGTCCTGCTCATGACTTGAGCACTCCACCCCTACTTTTCTCTTTGGCCAGTTGACTCTGTATTAACTACCTTCCATGGGAAAGAAGCTTCTCAAATGAAACAAAACAACAGTCGTAGGTTCTCGCCCTCCGAGGGCCTATGACCTCCTCAGTCATGGGTTCTTGGCCAGCTTCCAGTGCCAGGTAAACTCTTATTACGATGGCCCATTAAGCTCCACTTACAGAGTCCAACTACTTTTCTAGTTCAAAGTTTCAGTCTTTTACAGTCTTTAAAACAAATAACAAACTCCACCAACCAACCAACCAACCAACCAACCAACCAACCAACCAACTAACCAACCAACCAACCAACCAACCAACCAACCAACCAACCAACCAACCAACCAAAACAACAACAAAATAACCCCCCAAGCCCCAAACACCCAGCAAGGTCAGTTCTGTCACTACAATAGCCCGTTTCCTGGCACCGACTTCTGTATTAGTTACTTTTCTATTGTGATAAAACACCATGACCAGCTTATGAACGCACGCTGATTTGGTTTATTTGACTATACAGTCCCTGAGGGAAAAGAGTCTCCACCACTACAGGGAATAAGCGGGACTGTGGCTGCAGCAGCAAGCGGAGAGATCACATCTTGAACCTTAAGCACCAAGCAGAATGACATGAATCTGTACACTCTCGAAGTCCACCCCTGATGCCACACTTCCTCTGACAAGGCTATACCTCCTACACCTCCCCAGACAGCACCAACTGGGAAAATTTCAAATATTCAAGTATTCAAATGCCAGAGGCTAAGGGAACAGCTCATTGAAACCACCACAGTCCCTTTCCTGGTTTTATAACTCCAATATCTGTACTCATATAGATAAAAATTAAAATCTAGGATCTGCATATAAGAGAAAGTGTGAAATATATATTTTTCTGAGTCTGGCTTATATCTCTTAACATAGTAATTTCCATTTCAATCTATTTTGTTCTAAATGTCACAATTTCATTGTTCTTGATGGCTAAATAAGATTCCATCAGGTATATGTACCACATGTCCTTTATGCGCTCATCTGTTGATGGACATCTGATCTGGGCACATTTCTTAGCTCTTGTAAATGATATAGTAACAAGCACAGGGCTACAAGTATCTCTGAAGTAGGACTTGGGGTCCTTTTGGTGTACCTTCAAGTAGAATAGCTGTATTATGTGACAGTTACATTTTTAGTTTTTCTAGAAACTTCTATACTTATTGCCATAGTGGATGCAACAATTTATACTCCCAATAGCAGTGCACAAGTGTCCTTCTTTCCCTACATTCTCATTAACTTCCATTGTATTATTATTTTTTTGAGAATTTCATGTAAGTATTATATTTATATAATTTCCGTTCCCTCCTCACCTCCAACTCCTCTGTGTCCTTTCTACTCTGTCCCAAATACATGGCATCTTCTTCTTTAGTTATTGTTGTCACACACACATAATCTACTGAGTCCATTTAGTGTTGCTTAGATATACATGTATTTAGGGCTGACCATTAATATTGGATATCCAATTACGGGACTCTCTCAGCAATCATCAATTGTCTGTAGTTCATCTAGGCATGCGGCCTTGTGATATTCCCCCCTCATGTTGGCATGGCAACTGGTGTTTCCAGTGTGCAGGACTTGGTTAGGCAGCCACATTATTGAGATGTTATGGATTCAGCATCCCAGTCATGTCTAGAAGGCACCATCCAGTGGCTGGCATTATTGTTCTTCTGGCTGTTACTATCTTTCTGATTCTTCTTCCATGATGTTCCCCAAGCCATGGTTGATTGGCTTATTATTTTGAGCAATGGCAAGGCAAAACATCATGGTGAGATCACATGAGAGAGCAAATCTTGCCTCCTGCCAGGAAGGGAAAGAAGAAAGAGGAAGACGATGAGCCCAAGGTCATAGGATCCTCTTAAGGGCATACCCACAATGATGTAAAAACATCTTCCTAATTCCTGCCTCTTAAAGTTTCCACCATTGCCCAGCAGTGCCCCTCTGCCACTTATATCTTCAAGAAACTGGATTCCAGGGGAAAGTCAAGAGCCAAACCACAGCTCTACATGAGAGAAATTGGGAACTCATCTACCAGACAAACATGTCTCTCTCTTTTAGTCTCATGCATATTTCTTGAGAGTGCGTAAGGGTTCTTTAAGCAATGCGAAACTCAGAAGTTATAACAGAAAAGACTAATAAATATGAGTGCATATAAACAAGATTAAAGTCCACCAAAGAGGACAATGACAGAACTTAAGTTATAACGTGAAGCTGGAAAAATATTTGCCAAGTCTGTCAGATGAGGGAAAGCCAGGAATTATAAATCCATTTCGAAAATCCAGAAACTCAATAGACACAGTGAGAAAGAACACAAAGGGTGCAGAGAAAGGACAGACCAAGAAGACAAAATGTAGAGTGACGTTGTCCCCTGTCAGCAGGGCAGAGAGTAAGCAAGCCAGCTTGGTAAAATAAGGGCGACGAGCCTCTTATGCTGGGAGTGTACATTTATGCAACGTTCTCGGAGAATAATTTAGTAGTTTGCAGTAGATGAACAAAGGACCTGGAGATCGCCCCTCGAAGGACGTGTCACACAGGCATGCTCACACATGTGCAGAGGTTACACACCTGCACAGGTGTGGTGTTTTCTTCAAGGTCAAAAACAGAAGGGACCTAAATACCAATCTGTAGAAGTCTGGGGAAATACATTCTTCCATAAAATGAAATGGTGCAGTTGAAAAGGACCGAGTGTTCCTGAACATGCCAAATGAAATAATTGCCATGGGTACTGGATACTTTCATGTGATATGAAGAGCCTACAAATGCACTCGACAGGAATGGACACCAGGGCTTGCACACGCAAGGACCTTTGTGGAGGCACATAGAAACCATTCATAATGGTTCCCTTATGCAAGGAACCTGGGGGCATGATTTGTGAGGAGGATTTGCTATTCATATTTTTACCTTTATTTTTTTTAATAAGATTTGAAATTTTTTCTAACATATGGTTGGCCTTACTTTTCAATGCACAAATGAGAGAGGATTAGATCAGAGCCTGAGAGTGAATCTGGGATCTGAATTGTCACTGCTTCTTAAAGAAATATGCAAACCGTCTCTCCAGATTGTGATTTGCAAGATTGGCTCAGTTGTAAGTCTCCGAGTTTTGTAAAGATTGGAATTCAGTCCCATTCTGCTTTTACACGGTGGGAGTAGGTGCCTTGAAGTCCAGATGTGAGGAGAACTGTATGCCAGGGCTTATGTTCCGGTTCAAAGAGAGATTCCGGTTAAGCGAGATTTACAGAGAAGGCAGTGAGGTGGTGGTGGGGGGGGGGGGGCAGGCCACTGCAGCAGTGCCCCCTATTCTGAAGCAGACTCCCCTCCACCCCAGCCTTTGCACTCTTCCTTTACACGCTCAGGGCTGTGCGCTATCATTGCTGCTGTTGTGTTTGAAATAGCGTTGCTCTCCGTAGCTTCGGCTGGCCTAGAATTTGCAATCCTTATGCCTAGCCTTCCAAATGCTGGCACTATAAGAGTGTGCCTCCAGGCTCAGCAGGGATGTCTATTTTTTTTTTTTTAAATTTTCTGCACCTGGGGATTACAAATACCCCTTGACTTACGATATGCTGTATTCTTAATAAACCCACCCCAATTAAAAAAAATCAAGTCAAAGTGCGTTTAATAGACTTCTTTTCAACACACCATAGCTTAGCCTAGCCTGTCTTAAATAGGCTCGGGACACTTACTTGAGTCTACTGTTGAGCAAAATCATCTAACACAAAACCTACTTGATAACAATGTGTTGAATATCATCTGTGATTTTTTGAAAGCAAAAAACAGACTGGCTTTGCTCTTTTATATAGTGGATAAGTCCTAAGCAGAACCACCATAAATCAGGGCCTGTCTGGACTTTTGTGTCTGTCTTCTCTGGTTTAAGAATTCTAGTCATTTTCTTTGCCCTTGGTCTGACCAAGGTTGGAGTCAATTACCTCTTACTAGGTCTTAGCAAATTGTAGGCTGTGAGGCCGCCTGTGGGAGTCCTGCAAAATAGGGTGCAATCCATTAATGGGATGATGGCTCATATATCCTCTGAGTTCTGAAGAGTGCTGAAGTCTTGAGAGAGGTCTGCAGATAATACCTGCCTTGTCCAGGCTCATGTTTGAGACAAAGCAGATGTGGGGTAATTAGTTGTTGGGTCCAAATTTTTGAAAGTTCTTGGAAGACATAAGTAATTTTCTTTCCTGAAAAAAAAAAAAGCACAAAGCAGACACATTCCACTACGGCAGGATGGGGTGCTGAGCAAGAGTTTAGGGGACTAGGGGAGGAGAGTGAAAGTGTGCAAAGGATGAGAAAAAATTCACCGAGTGGAACATGGTCTCAGGACAGTATTAGAGAAGAAAGGTATGCGGGAGTGGAAAATAGGCCTTGACTTGACCAGTTTAAACATTCCTGAGTTAGAGGCTCCCAAGGATGAAGAACTCTCTTGAGATTAGGATGATTTAAAAATTGATGGGGACTCCACCCACTTCTAGGTCAGTCCTTCTGAGGCACATGGTTCTGTGGAACAGTTTGGTGTATGAACACATAAAAACGCTCCCCTGCGGGAACCTCCATGTTCCCTTCGACAATAGGTAAATACTGGTACCAGCTTCCCAACATCTTGTGCCCAGCACATGGCAGTTGCTCAGTAAACATCATTTCCCTTTAATCCCTATGGATTTTTCTTTCTTTTTTTTTGGTTTTTCGAGACAGGGTTTCTCTGTGTAGCTTTGGAAACTGTCCTGGAAATCACTCTGTAGCCCAGGCTGGACTTGAACTCACAGAGATCCACCTGCCTCTGCCTCCCGAGTGCTGGGATTAAAGGCGGGTGCCACCACCGCCTGGCAATGTTTTTTCTTTTTTTTGGTTTTTCGAGACAGAGTTTCTCTGTGTAGTTTTGGAGCCTATCCTGGATCTCGCTCTGTAGACCAGGCTGGTTTCGAACTCACAGAAATCCACCTGCCTCTGCCTCCCGAGTGCTGGGATTAAAGGCATGCACCACTGCTGCCTGGCCCCATGGATTCTTTTCCACTAATTGTTCATCAGCTCGGCGTTCAGTCTTCTGCTTTGAAATACTTACAGTATTGTGCAAATGTGACCTTCTGAAGTCTCTCAATATCAGACTTTTATCTTAACAATTAAAATTTTAACGAATATGATTGATTAATATCAGCTTAGCAAACTAACTCATCTTCCTCAGTCTCCCAGAACCTTCTATTGACTGCATTCTGGTTCTAGAGTCAATATGGTCCCCAAAGCACAGGATCAGAATTGGGAACAGAGGTGCGACAGGGAAATCCACCATATGAGCAAGGAGCCCAGCCATGCCTCCATGCCAGACTTTTGATCTCTTGCTCCATAAGATCAGAGTGGCATACCTTTTCAGCAAAGTCAGATTTCTGCTGTGGAATAATAATTAGACATGTTGCTCTGATTGTTAATAAAAAGCTGATTGACCGATGGCTAGGCAGGATTTTCGGGGCAGAGAGAATGCTGGGGAGAAGAAGGGTGGAGTCGAGAGGAGACACCATGAGACTCAGAGTGAGCAGGATGGGCAGTACATAGATGAGGTAAACAAGCCTTGGGGCAGGACATAGATGAATAGAAATGAGATAATTTAAGTTATAAGAGCTAGTTAGTAGTAAGCCTAAACTATTGGCTGAGCATTTATAATTAACATTAAGTCTTTATATGGTTATTTTGGGAGTAGCTGGCAGGACAGAAAAGTCCACCTACAGCTCTCATAGACTTCAATGGGAGGGAAAAGTGGGGTGATGTGTGTAGGTGTCTGAAGAGGTGTCTCCCATTGCCTAGGAATTATTTATTTTCCCTTATGATGCTTAAGTGTAGAAAGGACCTATCTCCTGAATGAGATAAGAAAGTTTTTGATTGGGTGTCACTATTTAATGAGCACCAAATGATACAAGAATTGTGCTTAGATGTCATGGTAGATCTATTGTCTTGGTCTTAGTAAAAGCAGCTAAGGATCAGAACCACTTTTTTAAATTAAAAAATTAATTTATGTGTATGTATGTTTTATCTGCTCATAAGTATGTGCACCATGTGCATGCCTGATACCCCTGAAGGTCAGAATAGTATCAGATCTCCTGGGGCTGGAATTAGACAATTGTGAGTTGCTATTTGGGTGCTGGGAATTGAACCCTGTTCCTCTGGAATACTGGGCTCTTAACCACTGAGGCTCCTCCCCCCCCAGCCCCTTATCTGAAATAGCTGCTGGTTTATCCTGTGGTGTTCATCTTCGGTAGCAAGCATGCCATATCTGCTATGAACCAGAAGCAGAGAGCAGCTGTGTGGTTCTGAGCCCTTGCTACTTGAAGCAGGGACCACTGGGAGGGAGTAAGATCCAGTTGCTCCTTGCTACTATTTTTTTTCCTTTTATTAAGATTCAAAGTCTGTACTGGCTGGTTTTGTGTGTCAACTTGACACAAGTTAGAGTCATCAGAGAGGAAGGAGCCTCATTTGAGGAAATGCCTCCATGAGATCCAACTTCAAGGCATTTTCTCAATTAGTGATCAATGGGGGAGGGCTCAGCCCACTGTGGGTGGTGTTATTCCTGGTCTGGTGGTCCTGGGTTCTATAAGAAAGCAGGTTGAGCAAGCCAGGGGAGCAGGCCAGTAAGCAGCATTCCTTCATGGTCTCTGCATCAGCTCCAGCCTCCAGGATCCTGCCTTGCTTGAGTTTTTGTCCTGGCTTCCTTCAGCGATGGATGTCAATGTAGAAGTGTAAGACAAATAAACCCTTTCCTCCCCAACTTGCTTTTTGGTCATGGTGTTTCATTGCAGTAATAGAAACACTAACTAAGAACACATTGGCACCAGTGTAGTGGGGTATTGCTGTGACAGACCTGGTCATGTTTTGGGAGGGTTGTGGAAGGACTTTGGAACTTTGGGTTAGAAGAACCATTGAGAGTTAAGAGCTCATTGAGATATTCTTTAGGAGCTTGGAAGATAAGAATGTTAAGAGTGGTACAGAAGATGGAGGCCTGGCTTGTGAAGTTTCAGAGGAAATATTAAAGACTCTACCAGGGCTATTTGTTATTTTGAATGAAGATCCTGTGGTTCTGGTTAGCTGGGGCTGAGTTAGCTGTGATTAAAAAGATACCAGAACTACTAAAGCAAAATTATTCTTTGCTGGGATACTTGACGCTGATTGGCTGGAGCTAAGAAATTAGCAGTGGTTAAGAAGAGACCAGCATCACTGAGGTGAAATCTTCTGGGAAGTGTTTCCTGAGAGCACCAAGAGGCTGTGTTCCAGAGATGGTCATGGTTGTACCTCATGTTGGCAGCAGGGCTTGGTAATATGTAAGAGTCCACCCAGGTGGAACTGGTTTTGAAGGCATGAAGGGGTCATGGAGAGCAGCTGAGGCTTGGTACTGTAAGAGGCCAGGAGAGGCCATTGGTGAAGGTGCAGCCTCAGTGGCAGTTGAAAGCCCAGAACTGAAGGGGTCGTGCAAAGAAGTTGAGACTTGGCATCATGGAGAGAACTTAGAAGAAGGTATTGGTGAAAGTGCAGCCCAGTTGCAGAAGACCCCAGTGTTTTGGAGATGCTGATACAATAGGATGACCACAAGAACAGCAGCAGCAGTGGAGTGGAGCCAGCTGGAGCCCAGAAGACAAGCTGTGTGTGCTGCAGAGGGTGGAGCCCGAGAAGTGACCTTTGGAGGAGTCCAGAAGATCCCAGTGGATCCCAGCCATTATATGGTTGGAATTTGATGTTGCTTTGATTTGATTGACTGTGCCCTGATTTTTCCCTCTTGAAGTAAGAAAGTGTTTTACAGGAGCCCACAGTTGAGAGACTTTGAATTTTAAAAGACTTTGGGTTTTTAAAGAGATTGGCTATTTTTAAAGGGACTGAAATTTTAATGTGTTTGAATTTGTAAAGACTGTGGGACTTTTAAAGTTATTTATGTTTTTAATGTGAGAACTTGGGATGAATAAGAAAGGAAGGGTTGTGGCTTAATAGTGATGTGTTTGTGTGTCAATATGACAAGGGGCCAGTTGTACTGGCTGGTTTTTTTGTGTCAACTTGACACAAGCTAGAGTCATCAGAGAGGAGGAACCTCAGTTGAGGAAATGCCTCCATGAGATCCAGCTGTAGGCATTTTCTCAGTAAGTGATCAATGGGGGAGGGACCAGCCCATTGTGGGTGGTGCCATCCCTGGTCTGGTGGTCCTGGGTTCTATAAGAAAGCAGGCTGAGCAAGCCAGGGGAGCAGGCCAGTAAGCAGCACCCCTCCATAGCATCTGCATTAGCTCTTGCCTCCAGGATCCTGCCCTGTTTGAGTTCATGGCCTGGCTTCCTTTGGTGATGGACAGCAATATGGAAATGTAAGCTGAATAAATCCTTTCCTCCTCAACTTGCTTTTTGGTCATGGTATTTTATCGAAACAGTAGAAACCCCAAGACAAGGTCTGATTATTTGTGTCTCTTAGAGACTTCATGATGTCTCTTCACAGCAACGGAAGAGTGACTAAGATTGTAAGTGGAATTGTGAGCCAATTAAGCCTTCCTCCACCAAGGTGTTTTTTGTCTAGATATTTATCACAGCCACAGGCATGAATCCAGAATAAGGTCCATCTTTAAATTATTGAGATCTCTCTCATGCTGGAATGTAGCTTGGAGAAAGGACTGCCTTCACTGTATCCTATAGATTAACTTCCCTCGGTGTGAATGGGTTAGTGAAGTCACCTACTATAATAGTGTTGAAATTACTAATCTGTGGGTTAATGCCCTCAGCATTTGTTTTGTGAAATTTTGTGTGCTCAAGTTTGGTGTGTATATATTTAAAAGTGTGCGTCTGTGTTCGTCCAGAGCTTGAATTACACTGCTCCACACTCTCTGGCTCTTAAAATGTTCATTGAGGGCTCGAGAGAGGGTTCAGTTTGTTTCTCAGCATCAGGGATCCATATTCCAAGTCACCTATGGCTCCAGCTCCAGGGGATCAAACACCCTTTTCTTGTTTTTGTAGGCACTGCACTTACAAACACAAGCTCACATTCAGCACACATATGTACACAAAAGGACAAAATAAAATCTTGAAGGTTTCCATCGAAAAAGAGCTACAATTCTAATAGTTGTTGTCTTTACACATGTCAGTTATCAGTGCCCTCTGTTTGTTCTGGACATCGAACGTTTCAATTGTAATATACATGGGGAGTTTCTTTTCTGGTCCTGTCTATTTGGTGTTCTGTGTGCCTCTTGTCCTGGAGCCTCATTCATTCCCTAGATTTTGTAAATTTTTTTCAGCGACTTTATTGAAAATATTTTCTATGCCTTTGACCTGGAATTGTTCTACACCTGTTATTAATAGATTTGCTCATTTTTGGTGTCCCAGAGATCCTGCATATTCTGTTCATGTATTATTTTTCAGCTTTTCATCTGACTCAACGATCCAATCAATCCCGCTACCTCATCTTCTGCTTCCTGTGTGATCCATTCTTTGGTTTGGCTTTCCACGGTGTGTTTTTTCTTAGTGAATTTTTATTTTGTTACTTCCAGCTTCATTTCAGTTTGAATTTCCTTCAGTATTTTTATCTCTATTGAATTCTATTTTCATGTGGCTGGATTGTCCTTATTTCTCTCAGCTCTTTGTTTGGTTTTCTGAGCTTCAATTAGTTTATTCCTGTCCTTTCTCTGTTAATTCGGGTGTTTATTTGTGTCCCCTTTGAATTCTTTAAACTCTTTGAACATGTTTATTTATAATTGTTCTTTTGAACACTGTGTCTTGCATTTCATATCCAAGCTTAGCTATACTTGTTAGGGACTATTACTATGGGATTGGTGCTTTAAAATTTGTATTGCATTTATTTACTTATTTATTTATTTATTTATTCACTTATCTATCTATCTATCTATCTATC
>CABHPQ010161856.1:29502-47974 GCA_902168405.1 Peromyscus aztecus | reverse complement strand
GGGTGACATGTGTATGGAGGGAGGGAAACAGCCGTCATCCTGGCACACAGAAAAGAAAGACAAAAAGAAAAGAAAAGAAAAAAACACAGCAAGAACACCATGACCAAAAGCAACTTGCGGAGGAAAGGGTTTATTTGCTTATGCTTCCTGATCATTGTTCATCACCGAAGCAAGCTCTGGCAGGAACTCACACAGGGCAGGAATCTGGAGGCAGGAGCTGATACAGAGGCCATGAAGAGGTGCTGCTTACTGACTTGCTCCTCATGGCTTACTCAGCCTGATTTCTTGTATCATCCAGGACCATCCGCCTAGGCAGATACAGACTTCCTTAGAGGCCAGCCCTACAAAGGCATTTTCTCAATTAAGAATCCCTCTTCCCAAATGACTTTAGATTGTGCAAGGTGACAAAAAAAAAAAAAGGCCAGAAAAGGGCCAGTACACATGGAGACCTGGATGGCCTTTTCCGGCTTCTTGTCTGGTTTCCCAGCTGCTCACTAAGTCAAGGGGGGAAATCAGGTGCTAAAATCTATCCCAGGGCTCAAGAGATGGCTCAGTGGATAAAGTGTTCTCCATGAAAGCATGAAGTTTGAATTCCTCCAGAGCCCATATGAAAGCATATGCAGTAGTGTGTGTCGTAGCATAGGGTCTGCATCCCAGCACTCCTGCAACAACAGGAGGGCTCTAACAGTATCCTGGAGACAGGATAATTCCCAGAGGCTCTCCAGCTAGCTGTCCCAGCACACACGGCAAAGCAGTGAATGGGAAATCCTGTTTCAAATGAGCTGGAAGGCAAAAATTGACATCTAAGGCTTTCTTCTGACCTGCATATGTGTGTGACCACACTCGGACACATGAACACACACACACACACACACACACACACACATGCTTAGCAATAAAACAAAATAAATTCCATGCCAAAACAGCACCTTACCACCCTACCCATCATTCATGGTGTCTGGATGAGTAAAAGATGTCTCTTATGGCATTAACAATCTTGAGTGATGGTCTCTGGCTGGTTGTTAGTCCATCACTGGGCTCAGCATTTGAATCAAGTTTGCATTTGGCTGTGGCAGAGACCTCCCCATGGTAACTGACCAAACAAGAACATGATAGGTTTGAGTTGGGGTTTGTTTTTGTTTGTGTTTTTTTCTCACGATACAGGAATTCTATAGGAAGGAAGTCCAATATAATTAGTGCAAGTTCTCAAACAACATTTCGAGTGCCCCCTCTTCACAAGCATCCTGCTCTGCTGTTCCTGGCCTGTGGTTTTGTGGTAGAGCTGCTCCAGTTCCAGGCACCACACTGACCTTCCAGGCAGAATGAATAGAAGAAGGAAAGGCAAGACGCTCCTGCCAGCTGAGTCTGTCCTGAATTTTTAGGAAAGAAATAGTCTTTCCTTATGCCATCATATCTCATCCTCACATTTCCTCAGCTAGCACAGGATCCACATAGCTGCAAGAGAGTCTAGTGGAAAGGAAAGAGAACAAGAAACTGGCAGCTGCGTCCGCACATCCCAGGCTTAGACCAGCACATCCTCCAATATCCTCAGGAGGTAGAGGGAGCATATATCCCTAGATCTGGACCCCATAAGCTGTGGTCTAAGAGCCAGGTAAGGTGCCTATTTTAGTTTAAGTAAGACATGTTACTGAAATACAGTGCTGCTTACATATCGTCTGTGGTGACCTGGTTTGCTATGGCAGCAGATGATGTGATGGAGACCCCCATGGTCCACAGAATCTAAACATATGTACAGCCTGACCCTCTAGAGAGAGTTCTCACCCTTGACAAGTTCCTGCTGACTGTGTATTGATGAACCAGCAGCAGAGACTTGCCATGTGACTTGAGTGGCTTTATCAGACCATCCCACTTCACCCCATTCTCTGTAGAATATGCAGGCTCACCTTGAGGTAATGCATGGAGACTGATGATGATGACATGGAATGCTGTATCATATAGGATGGGTCTCCATTACAGTCTCACAGGCAGGGTGCCCTAAGGAGGGAGCTTCTGAACCCTCCGGGGGAGAAACCAGGCTCATTAGTGCATGCCACACAGGAGGCTGAGGCAGGACAATCACAGCACTAGGGCTATCCTGAGTTACTGAGTGAGTTCAAGGCTAGCCTGGGCAACTTAATAAGACTGTCTCAAAATACAAACTAGAAAGAGGGTTGGGACAGATTGCCCTGTGGGCTGTCACTGCTGGGAGTCGTACTGACCTTCCTTGAGGTGTCACATTTTGTGGGGTCTAACTCTACCCTAAGCCTAAGCCTAACCCTTGCTCTGTGGGGTCTTGCTGCTGGAAGTCACACTGACCTCATTTAGATATCACATTCTCTCTATAACTCCAGTTCCAGGGGATCCAACACCCTCTTCTGGTCTCTGAGGGCACTGCACACATGTGGTGCATATATATATATATACATGTAGGCAAACCACTCATACACATAAAATAAAACAAAAAAATAAATAAATTTAAGCTATAAAGCAGAGGCTCCCATCCACCACAACACAGGGCAGTACAGTCCCACATTGGGATTCTGAAATGCTTGCTCATTGGGCACTTTTAACATGGGGATTGGGAAACAGTCACAGTAGAGCTCTCTAGGCCATGTGTCCTGCCTGGCTCCTGCACAGCCAGCCTAGAGTCATGGGGGCTGCATACACACCAGGGTCTATGTGCCCCAAATGACACTGGACAGTCAGCATGAGGGCAATAAGCACCCCAGTTTCCAGGAAGCTCCAGGGGATTCTAAGGCCATTAGCATTAGCATCCTACCAAGGTCTCTGCCTGGGTTTGGTTTAGGATATACATTTTCCACTGAGGATCAGACTTTGAAGTCAGAGATGGGGAACCCACAGCTGGCTGCTTCCAAATCTGGGGCCCATCGGATCCACTTTCAGCTTCAGAGACCAAACTGCAGCCAGGGAGACAATAACAACAGACAAGCTTTTGTTCTGACTAAACTGTTTTTTAATGGTTCCTTCCAGGGCAGTCCTGTGGAAGTCTCAACAAGGCAGCCATTGAACCGCCTTGGAAGTGCCCAGTCGGGCAGAGCCAAGGCGCTGGGGAGGGCTAGGCCTTTGCTCCGCCTTGGTGGTCTGGCCACAAGGGAGGCTGGTTCTTTTATTTGTTGTCTGAGATGAAACCGGGGGAGGGGGGTGTCAGGCAGGCAGGACTGACCCACAGTTCCCGTAATTAGTGCCTTCAAAGTGTCAGGAGCTCTCTCACAGGCACACAGCACTGGCACTATCGTCTGTGTGTGTACATGACACGGGATGTCTTCCAGGAGGGACACCCATTTCCAGAGGCTCAGTAGTGAATCTACTGACAGGGTGCAGGGTGCAGCACCTGCTCAACATTGCAAAGACACCAAGGGGGCTGCAGTTCAGAACCTTTGCTTTTCTTCTGGAGGCCACTGCACCCTTGGGTTCAAGCAGAATCCAGAAGAGAGGAAGCAGATAGACCAATTTAAATACTGGTTTAATAACTGAGAACTGATTTGCTCATCACAGTCAAGGGTCCAGGCTGTGAAGTACTCCCACAATTCTACCCTGCGTGCTCCTAGTCTGATACCCTGAGATGAAAACTTGGGCCACACAGTCCCTGTTTCCTGGTCTAAGAACTGGTCCTGTATGTCTCTGAAGCATCTCCAGGACTCAGTGGTGTCCCCAGTGTGGCTCAGCTCAGCTGGACACTGGATCTCAGTGGCCATGTGTGGGATGTGCTCACAGCAGCCTACCCTGCCAGTCCGGGATAACCTGCAGCAATGCTGGTACCCAGCCCCTGACTGCAGACATGACTGTGCAGGGCTCAGTCTACACAGGTGTTGGGCACAAGTGTGACTCACTGGTCTTGTAGATGAATAAGCTCGTAGTCAAGTGCCCAAGACGAGTCCCAAGGCCACATGAGTGAGACGCTGAGGCCAGCTGCCTCTCAGTCACCTCCTGCTCTGAGCTCTCTCTGGACCACTTGGTGTCTTTAGATAAAGTTGGCCCATCATGCTGGGGCACAGGGGCAGCAACTGGCACACAAGGAGTGGTAAAGGCCGCTGTTCCAACGCACAGCCAGGGAGGGCCACTTCCCAACCCAGCGGGCTGTCGATGTCTTCTGGAGTAAGAAGAGACATCCCCAGTGGGCTGCACTTTCCTTTCTCCCTCCCTTCTGGTTTTCTCCCTCTCTGCTTCCTTCCTTCCACCCCACTGCCCCCCTTCCTCAGTCTTCCTTCTTTCTTCACTTTTTAATTAAACAAGGATGGGGTTCCTTTGCAGTGGCCAGCCACATGGCGTGCAGTCCCCTGGCAACCCGGATTAGTGTGTCCTGCCGGCCCCCATGGCTACACAGGGCAGGACTCTGTTTAAGCCGCTTGGAGTGAGTCTGGGGCAAATGAATGGTCCACCAAATGCTTCTCATATTTTCCCTCTGGCTGGTAAGGGCTCTTGTTCAGAATCACCCTCCTTTCTCCTTGTGGTCAACACTGAGGGATGCAGCTCTTTTTTTTTTTTTTTGGAGTGGGGAGGGCGGTGTTGTTGTTTTGCAGATTTTTTGGGGTTGTTGCTTTTTGGTTTTCGAGACAGGGTTTCTCCATGTAACAGTCCTGGCTGTCGTGGATCTCATTTTGTAGATCAGTGTGGCCTTGAACTCACAGAGATCTGCCTGCCTCTATCTCCTGAGTGCTGGGATTAAAGGCGTGCACCACCATACTTAGCTTGCAGCACAGCTCTTAATAGCCAGAGTGTCAAAGGTTTGAAGCTTATACACAGACTCATTTTCCTATTTATTTATTTCCCTCTTTACTTTAAAAAATAGTTACTTAGTTTAGTTTTTTGTGTATGAGTGTTTGCCTGTATGGATGCACATCACATGCATGCAGTGTCCACAGAGGCCAGAAGAGGGCGTCAGGTCCCCTGGAACTGCAGTTACAGACAGTTCCGAGCTGCCTTGTGGGTGCTGGGAATTGAACCCGAGCCCTTTGCAAGAACAAGTGCTCTTAGCTCCCCTTTTTCTTCACTTCTTTCTTTTCTCTTCTTCCCTCCACTGCCTCCCCTTCTCCTCCTCCTTTTTTCTTACAGTCATACCTACCATAGACAAGATAAATATGAATTTTTTTATTCACATAAAGGAAATTTTTCCTTCACATAAAGAAAAAGGGCTGGGTGGTGGTGGTGCACATTTTTAATCCCAGTACTCAGGATCAGAGGCAGGCAGATCTGTCCAGCCTGGTCTACAGAGCAGGTTCCAGGACAGCCAGGGCTACACAGAGAAACTCGGTCTCAAACAAAAAATATAGAAAACGAAATGGAGGTATAGGTTCAGGAGTTGTGGTTGGTGGTCAGTTTCCAGTGTTGAGAACTCTCTAGATCCCTGTGACCCACTGAGTGATGGCAGAGAGTCCAGCCTATAGCCCAGAAACAAGACCCAGCCTTGGCCGGGGCAGGCACTTGGCAGAGTCCACCACAGAAACAGAATTCAGACCCCCTGGAAGAGGTGACACTGAGGAGGCCATAGCACAGAGAGGTCCAAGTAACTCCCCTGGGCCACACAGCTCCACAGAACTGCAGAGCCCAAAGACGGACTGTAGATGTAACTAACCGTCTTATTAAATAAGAAACACAGAGCCAAGGTAAAGATAAAAGCCCAAGAGGTCAGAGTTAGGAGCTTACCCGCGTGCTGCTGGCTAGCTTCTTCCACCAAGAAACCTCTCCGAAAAAAGGGAGCTACTTCCTGTGCGTTTGTCCTTAAATAGAGTTCTGGTTCTTCCTTCTCATTGGTTGTAAACCCAACTACGTGACTGCCTCGTCAGGGCCTGTCTGTGCAGACCTCCAAGTCTTCTATGGTGGGTATTGAGATCAAAGGGCGTGTGTCTCCAATGCTGACTGTATCCTTGAACACACAGAGATCTACCTAGTTCTGCTTGCTGAGTACTGGGATTAAAGGCGTGCACCACCACCGCCCTGGCTTTCCCTATGGTTTGCTAAATAACTCTGACCTCTGGACAACTTTATTTATTAACATACAATTAAAATCACATTTCAGTACAAATAGAATACCACTATAACGGACTTACCTCCAAAGCCCGCTCCCCACCTCCACTCCATGCATTGGAGGACTGGCGTGCCAGGAGCGAGCTGCTAAGAAGCCAGACAAAAATCTCTGCTCTGAGTCGCTGCTGGGGTGACCAGCCAGATAAAGGACAGGGACATTTTGGTTGTGATTCCCTGAGAACTTTCTGTGGGCTTCCTGCCTCTCCCAGCTGGCAAAACACATTTGTAAACACTGAAGGCCAAGATTCAGACAGATTAGGGTTCATGTTGGACACACACCACTGACTGGCCATGTGACCTCGAATGAGTCCCTTAACTCTTTCGAAACTCTGTCCTCCTGGCTGGGAAATCCCAGCTGATGGCGGTGTAAGCCTCGGGGGCTGCCATGGGAATTCATGGAGGAGGAGGGTGTTCAAATGTCATCTATGTTTAAAGATAGGAAAAAAATTAAGGGTGCTAGGAAGGTGACTTGTTCAGTGAAGGGCTTTCAAGCAAGCATGAGGACCTGAGTTTGATTCCCAGCACCTGTGAAGAAAAGGAAAAGGAAAAGGCCAATGCAGTAGCTCACACCTGTGATCTCAGAGCTGGTGTGTGTGTGTGTGGCGGGGGGATGGATGCAGAAGGGTCCCTGGGGCTTACTGGACAGAAAACAGTGAGGCTAGCTGAATTATCCTACTCCGATTCAGCGAGAGAACCTGCCTCAAAACATAAGATGGAGGCTGGGTGTGGTGGCTCAAAACTTTAATCCCCGCACTCTGGGAGGCAGAGGCCAGCCTGTGAGTTCGAGGCCAGCCTGCTCTACACAGTAAGTTCCAGAACAGCCAGGGCTACAGAGAGAAATCCTGTCTGTCTTAAAAAAAAGGAAAGAAGGAAGGAAGGAAGGAAGGAAGGAAGGAAGGAAGGAAGGAAGGAAGGAAGGAAGGAAGGAAGGAAGAAGGAAAAAATAAGATGGGGAAGATTGAAAAAGGCATTTGATGTCAATCTCTGGTCTCACATGTGCACTTCACCCCACATGAACATATGAACATGCACACACACACACACACACACACACACACACACACACACACACGAGCATGCGCCTGCGTGGGTAGGGGTGGAGCCAGGCCTGTTGGTATGTGCCTGTCCTATCGCCCCAGCTGCTGGGGAGGCAGAGGCAAGAAGATCAAGTGATATGTATTTTATTTCCCAAGGGCTGCAAAGTTTAAAGTGGTGGCACCAGCCACTCCGGCTGTGTTGGGAGCAGCCATGAAGTGTTTCCTTTAGACTGCCTAGGGTGGTACATGCTTGCTTGCAATCCCAGTGCTTGGGAGGCCGAGACAGTGGGAACTCCTTGGACTGTAGAGTGAAACCTTGTCTCAAAAACCAAAACAAAGCACTTTCTTACATTAAAAAGGTGAGAGTTTATTATAGAGACAGATATACAGGAAAAGACATAGCATGGAAATGCTTTGGTAACATCTTGGCTTCAGACATCCAGCTGGGTCTCTACATAGCCCCATATGGGGTCCCAATATATATGCAGGATATGGGAGGGACAACTGTCTCTGCAGGCTCAGTCCCTTGGCCCCAGACAGCCGTGATGGCTTCTTCAACCCCTGTGCCAGGCCAGGTCACCTTCCACACTGTGGTCAAAGGAAGTGAAAGCCAACATGAATTTCCTTCCATTTGCATGAGCTCCCGCACTCAGCAATGGCTCTCAGAGGAAGGGCCAGGCTTTCTGACACAAAGAAAGTAGTCCCCCACCATCTTCATGGGCCTTGGCCTTCCCACCTCTCCTCTGAGCTGTGCCCAGGGACACCATTCCCCCACCTCCTGTGCTGGGCTGACTCCGTTGGAGCTCCTTCTCCTTCCCGGCTTGGGGTTTTTTGATTCTCAAGCAGGTTTCTGGGGAAGCTTTGTCCCCACAATATCAGCTGGTCACCCCCACAGGCCTATGTGTAATGTGTCTTTCTCCTTCTTGATAAGTCCTGGGGCAAGGGACAGCTTTCTTCCTTTCTCAGGTCCCCAACTGGACCTCCAGGCTCTGAGTTGGGAGCAGTGAGATGGGGTAACGCTGAGCTGATTCTGCTCATAAAGTAGTTGCTACGGAGGGGAAGGGGGAGGCTGATACGGTGCCTGAAGGTGGAGGCTGCAGGCCGCAAACAAAGGCAGATGAGCACAGTCAGACCATGTGCAGGGAGTGGACAGGGATGCCCTGATAGACTCCTCCACTCAGGGACCCAGTTGCTCCTACACCTGTGGGATTCTTGTCCTGCCTCCCTCCAACCAGGCAGGAGGGGAGAGCTTCGTCTTTCATCTCAGAAGGTCAGACCCTGTCACCCAGCTGCCTTCGCATACCTCGTGAGTGTCGCCACCACTACCACCTGCGATGACAAGTCCCCAGTGACACCCAGGAATGGTGGGGTGGGCCACCTGCGTGGCTCAGGAAACCCCTGGCTGGCCAGGAACTTCTTAAAATTACTTGCACACAAATTACATCAATTTGGAAATCAGGCAGGAGCCACATCCCCCAAGCTACTTGCACCACCTCCATCACCTTAAAATGCTGACTTCCGTGCGTGGGTGAATCTCCGTTAAAGTGGGGTGATGCTGGCCCCTCCCCAGTGGCTGTCTGTCACCGCTGTAGAGCATTAGGAAGCTCTAGGCAAGCGAGCTTCCTCCTGCCATCACTGGACCAGGGAGGCAGGCTCTGCGGATGGGAATACATTTGGAAGTTGAGCTGGGGTGTTGCTCACCAAATTTGCCTGGCATGTGTGAGGCCAGGAGTTCAAAGCCCAGCACCACACACAGACACAAAACAGATAAATGAATGATATTCCCAAAAGTCTGTATTGGCCTATGAGCCTCTAACGAGTGATGTGATCTCACTGTACCTCAGTTTCCTCTCTGTGCCTCAGGTTCCACACCTGTAAAATGGGTCATAGACGGAGACAGGCTCATTAGTAATTAGGAAAGTACTTTAAATGTGCGGAGGACTTGGCTCCTAGTGTTTCATTTGATTGGTGAGTCTGCCTTTCTGAATGGAATTCCAGTTTTTAATGTTACCAGTCAAACACGTTCGCTCTGTAACATTTGTGACTGCAAAGGCCTGCCGACCTCCTACGCACTGAGAGGGGCCTCACCATGGGAGTCTCTGCAGCTAGTACGGAAGAAGAACTCAGTTAGAGTGATGTCCGGTGGTTGCAATGATGTCTGGGAAGTTGGGAGTTTCCCACAGAAGGGAGGTGACTAAACAGTGTGTGTGTGTTCTGTTCAGTTCGCCTTTAAAAGCCCCTGTCTGGGGAGACGGCTCAGCTGGACAAAGGTTTGTAACACAGGGGTGAGGATATGAGTTCAAATCCGCAGAACCTCCATTTAAAAAAAATCAACCAACTGGGCATGGAGGTGCATACCTGTAATGCCAGCACTGAGGAGGTAGAGACAAGAGATCTCTGGGGTTCACTGGATAGCCAGCCCAGCCTCATTGGTGAGCCCCAGGCGCCACTGACGGTTTTTGTGTTTGGCATCTGAGGAAGAGCACCTGAGAATGACTCTGGCTTCTACAGGAACGTGCACACACACACACACACACACATACACACACACACACACACACACACACACACACACACACACATCATCATCATCATCATCATCATCATCAACCAGGAAAGACAAGGGAATGCAAATGAAATATTCCCAAACTGCTCACACTTTTAAGGAAGGAGTTTGCGTCTTCCATTCATGTTTCAGCATTTATTTATTTATGTTTTAGTATTTGCATGACCTTCACGATCAAGAAATAGTACAAGCAGAATTTGCCTGTGGGAAACCAGCCAGCGCTGTGTCTAAGGAGGGGGCAGGGTGAACGGTGGAATCCTGACTATGGGGCTCAGAGGTCACATTCCACTGCAGTGACCTGGAAGAAGCCATCCCACGCTCTTCAGAAGGAATCTTGGAGGTCTGTGTGGCTTTCTGTGGGTGACCCGAGGGCTGGATTGGGGCGGTGTCTTCTGAGTCAGAGGTGTAGGCAGTAAATGAGAGGGCCTCCAATGCTACGTCAGCCCTCCTGAACTACCACAGAGACCATGCACTTCTGGGGCCAGGGACTGGAGTGCGCTGCACCAAGGTAGGAGATGAGACGGTGGAGGGGTGGAAGACCAAGATGACCCCAGACCTCTGGAGCAGCCTAGTCCCCTCCAGAGCTTTTTTCTTCAGGGTCTGTGAGATGATTAAGCTGTGTGTCGAGCACACAATTGGAGATGGCATAACTGTGTACTGAGCACCTCCTGAGGCTCCCTGCACTGCACTGCCCCCCACCCCCGCAACAAGACTGGGGTGTTACTGCTTGCTTCCTGCTAGCCAAGGTTGAGGTGCAATCTGGAATTCTACAGGTGAAGGCCCGAAAATCAGAACTTCCAGGCCAGGGCTACATGTTTAGACCCTGTCTCAAAAGAAAAGAGGGAGGGAGGGAAGGAGGGAGGGAGGGAGGGAGGGAGGAAAGACGGAAACACACTCTGCCAGGGGATGGGATATGGCTCAGAGGTAGAACTCTTGCCTAATCTGTGTGAGACACTGGGCTCCATCCCCAGCACCCCTAACAACAACCACCACAACCACCGCCAGGGCCTGTGTTCAAACCATATTTACTAATTCAAAAAACTCCCTGACCTAAACAAATAAACCAAAAGGAAGTTCCTGAAATTTGGGGCACAGAAACCAAAATTTTGGGAGGCTGGCATTCACATGAATAATGCCCTGCCTAAGCTGGATTCCTAGCCACGTAAAAATAAAATAAAATAAACATCTTGAAAACATTTAAACAATTTAACCCAAATAACACAAGTCAGAAATGGGAGAATTTACACATTTGAACATTTCTAGAGTGTTTTCCAATTTTCACAAATCGTAAGTCGCACTTAAACTCATAATAAATGGAAATAATCACAAAACCAAGCCATGGATAAATCAACCACCATACAAGAATATCTTTGCTGGAGAAGCTAGTCACAGATTGTGCCCTTTCGGGTGGAAAATGTCCCCAAGAGGCTCCTGTGTTTGAACACTTGCTTCCAAGTTGGTGACACTGGTCCCTTGTTCCAGGCTATGGAATCTTTTGGAGGTAGAGCCATGTTGGAGGAAGTATGTCACTGGGGGTGGGCTTTGAAGGTCTATAGTTTCACCTCACTTCCTGGTGTGTGTGTGTGTGTGTGTGTGTGTGTGTGTGTGTGTGTGTGTGTGTATAAATGTGACCAGCCAGCTTCCTGCTCCTTCGGTTAGTCCATGTCTTCCCTCTCATTAATGGACTCTAGCCCACAAACCATAAACCAACCCCCCTTTTTTAAAGTTGCTTTTGATAATGGTGTTTTATCACAGCAACAGAAAAAGAACTAACACAGAGATTCTTTTTCTTGTGCAACACACAACACATTTTTACTGGGTGGCCTCTAAACACCGTGCCCTGCTCAACTATTTAAGTCCCAAGGAGCTTCAAGGACTCTGGGCAACGTCTAGTACCTCGCAGGACTTTGGATTTGAACTCTTATTTAGAATGAATGGATAGATGAACAGATGAATGGGAAGAGAACTTTGTGTATATTTCTTTTTGTTCTTGTTTTTTGTTGTTGTTTGGTTGTTTGGTTGGTTGGGGTTTTTTGTTCGTTTGTTTTTGTTTTTATTTTTTTGAAGCCGCATCTTACCATGTAGCTGAGGCTACCTGGAACTCACTATGTAGCTCAAGCTTCAATTTAATTCTCTATCCTCTTGCCTCAGTGCCCCTGAGTGCTGCAATTACCAGCATGCACCACTATGCCTGCCTTGTACTGTGTGTGTGTGTGTGTGTGTGTGTGTGTGTGTGTGTGTGTGTGTGTAAGACAGAGAACGTGTGTATGTGCGTGTGTGAGTGTGTACACAGGTGTGCACATCTGTGTGTGGAGGTCAGAGAACATCCTTGAGGGCTATTCCTCAGGCCATGTACCTTGTCTTTGAGATCAAACCCCTCACTAGCCTGGAGTTTGCTGACTAGGCTAGACTGTCTGGCCACTGAACCCCTGGGGTTCACCAGTCTCCCTCCCAGCGCATATCACCATGCTTTTGTTTTTTGCTTGAGTCCTGAGGTTGGAACCGAGGGCTTCATGTTTGAAAGGCAAGCACTTGACCCAGTGAGCCGGCTGCCTTGCGCTGTTCATGCACTTCCAATGCAGAAAATCTACCCTACCCTTCTGAGGCAGAAAACTAGGAAGGTGAGCTCTTTTGATGAGGTGGGAGAGAGGACGCGCTTACCCTAGAGACAATGGCAAAACACTTAAAGAAAAAAAATGTTGCTGGGAGATGGTGGCTCACACCTTTAATCCCAGCATTCAGGAGGCAGAGGCAGGAGGATCTCTGTGAGTTCAAGGCCAGCATGGTCTATACAGCTAGTTCTAGGACAGTCAGGGCTACACAAAGAAACCCTATCTCAAAAAAACGAGAGAGAGAGAGAGAGAGAGAGAGAGAGAGAGAGAGAGAGAGAGAGAAGAAAAACTTCATTCGGGTAAATTTCAGGGTCACCTGACACTTTTACAAACTTTGCAAACTGAAGCAGCTATGGAAAATAAAGTGGATGATAGGTGAGGAGAGACGGACATATCCCACGGGAGCAATCAAAGGAAGGGAATGCAGTAAAATGTCATAGACCCTCACCCTCATTGACGGATGGGCTAGAGGCACACAGTTTTTATATCCTGGAAACTTTTCATGGTCAAAAGAAAAAATGCTGGTCTTGCTTGTGGGACAGATCTCAGGTGTGGTCGTGCCCCGACACATGCCAACATCTATCTGCTCATTAGCTGTGACTATAAAGGGCATAGGAAATGGAAAAAGAAAATCCACACAGCAGCATGAGGCCTAGCCACCCTCGAAAGTGAGCAAGATCCTCAGTGCCTCTGACAGTGGGTGGAGGAGCCGGTGTCCTGGAGCAGCAGTGCACCTGGAAATGTCCTTGGACACCTACTGGAGACTCCTTCCTTGCTGGATCTGAGGCCTCTCATTTCTCAAAGGTGGAAGTCTCCTCTTGGCAGAAGTCTCCTCTTGGAGACCACTGACCCGCTTTGGGCAGCAGGTTTTGCCTGGAGCGCCTGTCTCCATCTCCAGCCTAGTGTGTCTCCAGGTACACTTCAGCTCCGGTAACCCTTCCCTCTAGAGTCCTTCCTGACTTCCCAGAGGAACTCTCTGGAGGGACCACCCTCTGGACTGCAATGATACAACTCAGCCATGATGCTCTGTGTAATTGATAGTTACCTGCCTACCAAGTGAGACAGGGGACTCCAGGAGAGCAGACCAGGCCTCGATGTCCCCAGCACCATAAATGCTCTCCATAAATGCTCACTAAGAAGCGAAAGCAGGACTAGAGAGATGGCTCAGAGGTTAAAAGCACTGACTGCTCTTCCAGAGGTCCTGAGTTCAATTCCCAGCAACCACATGGTAGCTCACAACCATCCGTAATGAGATCTGGTGCCCTCTTCTGGACTGCTGTCATACATGCTGTATACGTAATAAATAAATAAAAAAATAAAAAATAAAAAAAAAGAAGCAAAAGCATAAGACACAGCCTTGGGGGCAAAACAAGAAATGTGCCTCGAAGACCCAGAGACCAGGGTCAAGGTGTCTGTCTGTGGCTAGGAGACACAGGGACACAAGTTGGACGGCATCGCAGGGAACCAGTCTCAGACACTGCAGGGATGGGGCAGTGGGGACCATGACCTAAGAAAGGCTGCTACAAAGCTGTCTTCTGAAAAGGTATCTGCAAGCTCAGCTAGATAGATAGGAACGTGGTCCAAGCACAGCTATGGTTTGATAGATCCCTGGGAGACTCCTGTATCAAAGCTAGGTTCATTAGTTCTTTTTCTTGTTGCTATAAACAAAAAACTTGGGTTTATTTTGGCTCACAGTTTGAGTATACAGCCCATCATGATGGAGAAATCATGGCAACAGGAACAGGAGGCGGCTGGTCACATCCCATGCAGTCAGGAAGCTGCTGGTCACATGCATCCACAGTCAGGAAGTGACTGGTCACATGCATCCACAGTCAGGAAGTGACTGGTCACATTCCATGCAGTCAGGAAGCAGAGAGAGATGACCACTGGTGCTCAGCTCGCTTTCTCCTTTTTATGCAGTCAGGGTCCCAGTGCATGGAGTGATGATGCCACACTCAGGATAGGTCTTCCCGCCTCAGTTACCTAATCTAGATAATCCTTTACAGGCATGCTCAGAGGCGTCTCCCAGGACATTCAAGATCCTGCCAAGCTGACAGCCAACATTCACTATCATGGCACAGTTGCCAGATGACAAGCTGTTTGTTGGAAAGTGGTCGGGGCAGGAGGGCTCGGAGCTCTTAAATGAATTCATTATTGACAGCTTTGGGATTTGATAGCTCTACTGGGTGGTGGTGGAAGTGAGGAGGGGAGGCCCACTTGGAGGAAGTCAGTCACATTCCATGAGCTTCTTCCCCTGCCATGGCAATGCATCAGACCCCTGCACTGGCTGGAGGGGAGGGGAGTGGGCATAACACCTGGTCCTGGGGCTTCTTTTGCCATCTTCGGGATACTCTTTTCCACAGTGGAGATGCTGAGTGCTGAGCATGAGTGTCTGTCTGACCGCCATCTTTTGGCCCCTGAGAAAGGAGAGGACCGTTGAACATCTGGAGACAGACCTCCCTGCAGCTGCTACCTGGGAGTTAAGTCACATGCACCAATATTTGCCTTTCCTGTTGATCTGTCTCGACGGGTTGTCTGTCCTTTATAGCTTACTGGAACCCAAAGGCAAAACATTTAACAGTCACTGTCAGACTTAGTGATAGGCTCGCTCTGAGAAACGCATCCTCAGGCAACTTCCTGTGTGAGTATCAAACCAGGCGCTTTCCACCCCTGGTGCAGCCTCTTGTACAACAAGGCTGCAGGAGACCATTCTATCACACAGGAACCCCCCACCCACAGAAAGGCTGCGTGACTCAGTTTGTTTTGCCTTGTTCATGCCTCCCTGCTTATCTCTCAGTGTCCTGAGGTGCTGTTTATGGCTCAGTGTTCTGAAGTGCTGTTGGCCAACAGCCCAGGGTCTCAGGGAACGCCCTAGCAAGCCATGGAGGCCACCTCAGCCCACTTCCCAACACATGTTCAGCTCTTGCCCCTGGATCCCTCTCTCTATTCATCTTCTCTTTCTCTGAGTATAAACTTGTCTCCTGCTTCCCTGAGAGGGGGAATCACGAACTGGCTAGAACAGGCTTGGGGTGTGGAGCCTGGAGTCAGGCCTCCCAGCCCATGCTCGCACTAAGTGTCAACACCACAGCTATGTGACCTGGGAAGATTCCTGACCCTCTCTCAGACCAAGCTTCCTTCTCATCCACACGGGGATACTGACTTCTACTAAATACTGCACACACCGACCTGGCCCATGGGAACCAAGTCCTTCTATTAAACAGAACCTTCTCTCTCCAAGACTTAGCCCAAGTCCACTGCCTACACTCTCATGTTGACTTGGAGGATACAACTTGGCACTAGCCCTGGCCATCTCCTCTGGGAAGTTACCTGCAAACTCTTAATCAATGATGTAGCCCCTCCAGGAGGTCCACCCCAGCGCCTGCTCAGCCTGCCTCTGAGACCGGAACACCACATCTGGGAAGTTCAAAGGCAGGCCCAGTAATGATTCCCCTATGTTCAGCAGGTTACAGCTTGTTGTGCAGAGAAGGGAGTGCTTGGAGAATGGGGGGTGGGGGGTGGGGGTGGGGCGCTGTCACAAACAGTGTGGCCTGCAAGGTACAGTCCATCTTGGCTTTAGGAATAAGCAGTATGTGTACTGTACTGGTCAGCTTCTGGAGCCCTAAAATCCATGCTTTTAAAACAAAACCAAGGGATGAGGGTAGAATATGCTTGCCTAGCATGCAGGAGGTCCTAGGTTCAAATCCCAGCACTGGGGGCTTAAAACAGAAATGAAGCCTTGTCCCATGCCAGACTTCTTAAATCTGAACCTTTCCACCTGACACCCCATTTTACCCAAGAATTTTTTCTATGTGACCTCAGGTCTATAGGTATATAAAATGTACACAAGCCAAATGTTTGTGATAATAAATCTTAAGTAAATTTATTTCAGGACTTCAGAGATGGCTCAGCAGTTACCGATGTACTGCCCTTCCAGAGGACCTGAGTTCAGTCCCTAATATCCTTGCCAGGTGGCTCACAACCTCCTGTATCTACAGCTCCAGGGGGATCAGTGCCTCTGGCCTCCTTGAAGACACACTCATAATTGAAAATAACAAATACAAATCTTTAAAAAAAAATCAAGCCGGACGGTGGTGGTGTATGCCTTTAATCCCAGCACTCAGGAGGCAGAGCCAGGCGGATCTCTGTGAGTTCGAGGCCAGCCTGGTCTACAGAGTGAGATCCAGGACAGGAACCAAAACCACACAGAGAAACCCTGTCTTGAAAAACCAAAGCATAAATAAATAAATAAATAAATAAATAAATAAATAAATAAATAAATAAATAAATAAATTTTTTAAAATACTTGAGATACATGTAATTTTACTATTCATTAAAGGCTGAAGTAATTTGCATGTTGATGACCTTATTTATTTTTACCTGAGGAATTAAACTATGGCCAAATATTTAATAGTGGAAGATGCAGAACATCTTCAATGTTGACCAATGTTTTTATTTATAATCAAAATAAATATACATATAGCATAAAATGACAGAGGCTTTTTCAGGCCACTCAGAAATTATTGGCAGTTCTGTGGTGATTCTCAAATCAAAACTCATTTCTTGTCTCTTTCTTCCTTCTTTTCTTTCTTTTTTTTTTTTAAGTGAAATTCAAGTTAGCAACTCAACGAGCAATTTAATTTTTTAAAAACTTTATTATAAAAATTTGCAAAGAGGGGCTGGGTTAAAGGTTCTTGTTACAGGTGCAGAGGAAGGAACCTAAAACCTACATGGTGGCTCACAGCCATCTGCAACTCCAGTTCCAGGAGATCTGATGTCCTCTTCTGACCTCCAAGAGCACAAGGCACACACATACACACAGGCAAAACACTTGTACACATAAAATAAAATAAACAATAAATAAATCTAAAATAAAATTTTTAAACTTTATTTTCTTTAACTTTAAAATAAAAAACACCACACATTGAAGTTAACCAACCACACCTCAGAATTCACTTTTTCTTGTTGTACATTCAAAAGTCTTTTACTGGCACCAAATCTTTCACACTGTTTAGTTACAGAAATCCCCTAAATGAGGTCATGACTCAGAGTCTAAGAGGCTGAGGCTAAAGTTCATTACTTAGGCCCCCAACTGCACTTAGTTATGAATGAGACCAGCATGTCCACCCAGCTCATCGATAGTATGCCACTGTGTTGGGATCTGAGTTGTGGGAATTTTCCCATTTACTAGACTCTCTCCACACATCTTGCTATTTATATAAAATTATCCACAGCAGGAGACACTGGGGTGCCACTCCAGCCCACGTGCCTGAGAGATTCAGAATCCCCAGCTATGACGTGGGAGTCGGCTCAGTGTCACAGCCGTGGGCACTTGTGCTACACAGCTGGGTCTCCTGTGAGGCGGGCTCCTCTCTCACACTGAACTGCAAAGCCGGGAGAGCAGGTGCAGCTCATGCCGGAATGCTTCCTGGCTGTGTGTGTGGTGAGCTCCCTGAGTTTCCTAACCTGCCCCTGGGGGATTGCTGTGACTCCTTCCTGGTTGGACTACAGCCTGCTGCTGAGCCCCTGTCCCCTTGCGGGTGCCTTTATTGCTCTGCTGCATTACCTCAGTGGGTCTCAGCCACACCCCCGTAGCTGCATGCCCTCGCTTGCCTCACTTTACAGTCATGGGAACTGACACAGGCGTTGGGGACAAACTGGCTCTGGTGGCGGGGAGGTAGAGCCCTCTTGGACCTGCTGCTCCCCAGTCCAACTCCACAAGGGAAGAGGAAGACAAAGCAAGATGTGCAGACCAGCTGCCATAAGCCGTTGTCACATGGCCACTGTTGGTGTCCTCCACAGCATTCAAGGTGTCACAACCACGCCCAGTCATTAATATTAGTGAACAGATGTGCACAGTGTCTACCAACCACTGACTGAGCTCCCACAACACACACGGGCCGTGAAGCAGCAAAAGGAATCGCAACTCTGTGCTTCCAATGTTCCTACTGAAGTAGCTGATACATGGCCTGAGACAAGCCATGCCAGATGTGGATGGGAAGAAAACTAACATAGACCAAGCCAGGCTTTGTGGTGACACCCAGGAAGCTTAGGAAGGAGGATGGCTAAGTTTGAAGTCAGTCTGGGCTGCATGGCAAGACCCTGACCATGGAGAGATGGTTATCTAGGTATTAAGGTAGATAGATAGATAACAGATAGGTGGTAGATTAGATAGATAGATAGATAGATAGATAGATAGATAGATAGATAGATAG
>CABHPQ010161856.1:0-29492 GCA_902168405.1 Peromyscus aztecus | reverse complement strand
TAGATAGATAGATAGATAGATAGATAGATAGATAGATAGATAGATAGATAGATAGAGATGATAGATGATAGGATGGATGGAACAGATAGAAAATTGATTGAGAATTGGTGATATAGATGATAGAAGACAAAGATGATACATAAATGATAGAAATAGATGATCAGTAGATAATAGAAAAAATCAAAAGATGATATATGATAGACAGATGATAGGTAGACTGATGATAGATGACAGATAGATGGCAGATAGATAATAGAATAGATGATTGATAGACAGATAGATAAGCAGACAGATAGATGATACACAGATAGATAATAGATAGAGCAATCAAAGGGAGGGAGTGACAGGCCAGGAGCTGAGAGGGTATGCTTTCTAGTTCCTTTGAAACATGTTCTCTTTTTTTTTTTTAAATATTTATTTATTTATTATGTATACAGTATTCTGCCTACATGCATGCTTGCAGGCCAGAAGAGGGCACCCGATCTCATTACAAATGGTTGTGAGCCATCATGTGGTTGCTGGGAATTGAACTCAGGACCTCTGGAAGAACAGGCAGTGCTCTTAACCGCTGAGCCATCTCTCCAGCCCCCTGAAACATGTTCTTTTCCTGAGAGGGAGGGGCAATGAGAAAAGCCTCAAATGGAGCACATGTGTGACCTCGTTACACTCTGGTGCCACTGTGTCGCAGCAAAGGTAAAAGGGGTCTGGAACCAGCACTGGAAAGAGATGACCACCTTGGGGGCCCGGGGCTGGGAGTCGACTCCTCTCAAGGCAGCACAGGCTGTGAACTGGGACCGGCAGCCAGCAGACACTGTTTGTTTTGCTCTTTGAGGGTCTGCCACCCAGCTCCCAAATAAATCACACACAGAGGCTTATTCTTTTTTTTTTTTTTTTGGTTTTTCGAGACAGGGTTTCTCTGTGTAGCTTTGGCGCCTTTCCTGGAACTCACTCTGTAGCCCAGGCTGGCCTCGAACTCACAAAGATCTGCAGAGGCTTATTCTTAATTATAAATGCCTTAACTTGTTTCTTGCCAGCTTTCTTAACTTAAATTATCCCGTCTACCTTTTGCCTCTGGCCTTTTCCTGTTCTCTTACTTCTGTAAATCTTACTCTTACTCTGTGGCTTGCTGTGTTCCTGGGTGGTTGACCCCTGATGTCCTCCTTCTTCTCTGGCTACTTCTTTGTTTCTCCTCCCAAATTTCTCCCTCTACATATTCTCTCTGCCCACCAACCCCACCCATCCTTTCTCCTGCCTTGCTATTGGCCGTTCAGTTCCTTATTAGACCATCAGGTGTTTTAGACAAAGTAACACAGCTTCACAGAGTTAAACAAATGCAACATAAACAAAAAGTAACACACCTTAAAATAATACTCTACAACAGACACTGGCCACATGCTCCTCACAGCAGCCTGGGTTTTGCATAGCATTAAGCCAGAGTCAAAAAGATCAGCATAGCTTCAGACATGGTGCCACTTACCTGTGAGCAGAGTGTGAGAACCTTCCCCCGGGATAGACCTTCCATGGGTCAGGATGCAGATGCTGGGGGCCCTTGGCTGGACACTGAGCAGGAGGCTCATCCTGACAGGCACCATCCACACGGGTTGCACATGACGCAGGAGGGTGTAGAGTTGCAGATCTGTGGATAAGAAGAGAAAGAAAACAAATCTGGGTGCACTCATCGCCCGCCCTGGGTCACAAGACTCAGGAGCCCTCGGGAGACTGCAGATGCAGGCTGCTGGACCAGGCGGCCAGTCTTGACTAGTGCCTCCAGAAGCCTCCAGGGAGCCTGGTGGTGACTTCATTAGCATCTGGCTCTTTGCTCCAGAGGGAGTCCAGTGTTCGACAATGTCCAAGTTGAAGTGAGCCAAGAACATCCACAGAGAGAGCTGGGAAGGAATAGAGAAGCAAACAGAGCCAGTGTTTCATCTATGCAGGTCATGTGACGAGGTCAAGGGAGACCACCAGGGAATCCCCCTCAGAGTCCAGCACCTTGCTGTCCCCTTCATTGGCTGATCAGATGAAAAGACTCCCCAAAAGGATGTGACGGACCCATGGTCTGTGGCCCTCAGGACTGAGGTCTCATGAGCTGCCATGGAGCATGGCTCAGAAGCAGGGGACACAGGACAGAACCGTAAGAAGTCCAGGGGGCTGATGTGAACTCTTCCAACCACAATGACCCGGCACCCCACTCACAGACCCCTCTCCATTCACCATGCCCTGAGACCCGAGACACCCCAGCTGCCAAAGCCAGGTCTGTCTCTTGCCTCCAGCAGCTGAGTATGTGGCTTGTTTGGCCGGTTCCTAGAGCAATCCTTCCCAACGGGAAAGACCATCCCAATCTATTAGTGAGACCTCTGAGGCAGAGCCTGGCTCTTGCTGCCTCCCTGGCACCATAGCTGCCACCAGCACAACAATGTGGCCAGTGAGGCCCAAGGCCACTCTGCTGGGGGAGGGGCACTGTGGTTCCAGCACAAAACTTTATTCTCAGGTAAAACGTTGCCAGTGGAGCTCCCACCTGTGTGTGTGTGTGTGTGTGTGTGTGTGTGTGTGTGTGTGTGTGTGCGTGTCACGTGGGTGCATGCCTGTCTCCCTAGGGGATGGAGAAGCTTTGAAGCTTTGAAGACAGGCTTGGATTCTGGTCTCGGCTCCCCTCCTTTCTTGCTACAGACTCTTAACCTCTCTGAGCCTCAGTTTCCTGGTGGGTGAAATAAAGGTGATGAAAGAGATCTCAGATGTCCTCCAAGGACTCACTGATGAGCTGGAGCTAGTGGAGCTGACATGGGGCAGGTGTCCTGTGAGGGACTCCAGGGGACCACAGTTTGGGATCAGCCACCATGCTGCAGAGCACCTGTGTCCTAGCAACCCCCTGGCTAGTATCTGTCAACATCCACAGGCACAGTGGGAAGAGAGTTAGGCAAAGGGCTCTGTAAACACCATTACCTTGGGTTCTCATAGCAAGCCTACAACCCAGGAGTCTCCTCACTGCATCAGTCAGAATCCAAGTAGCAGAAGGGTGGTCATGGGGTCACAGGTCAGCCAGGTACAGGTGAATTGAAGGATGAGGTCATGGTATCTTCTGGAAAGGATACTGGTGTGGGCAGTCCAACTGGAAGCTAGACAGTGTAGTCCTCAGGCTCTTCCCACATTCTTGCCCCATGGTGCAGCCTGGTTATCCTCCGTCACAGAAAAATGTTGCCCCTGCAGCTGGGGTGCATGGATAGCTGCTCTAGGCCTGCAGCAGCCTCCTTGACTCTTAGGAGATATACCTGCCCTAGCCAAATGGAATCTTGATTGTCAACTTGACGAGATCTACATTCACCTAGAAGACGAACCTCTGGGAGTGTCTGAAAGGTCTGAGGAGGAAAGACTTTCCTCCATAGTGGGCGGCACCTTCCCACAGCTGGTCAGAATATAAAGAGGTCCAAGGAAAGAAAGGGGAGGGGTTCACGGGGCCCAGCCTTCCCTGAGGATTTATGTGCAGCTAATGGTTGATTGGGTTGAGGGGGGAAAGGTGATCATCCTCCTGTGACTCAGAGTCATAAAGAGAAGACACAGAAGTAGAAGGGTCTCCAGTTGGGAGAAGGAAGGAATCAGAGGGAGCTGGGAGTAGAGCACAGCGGGGAGTGGGCATGGGTGAGGCTGTGATAGACCTATACTACGTGTATGTATGAAAATACCATAATGAAATCACATAATATATACTAATGCAAACAACTTAAGAGGTCAAGCATGGTGACTCACATCTTTGACCCCAGTACTCCTCAGGCAGAGGCAGGAGGATCTCTGTGAGTTGAGGGCAGCCTTCCAGCCCAACCAAGGCTGCCTAGTGAGACACTGTCTGAAACAAAAACTAAAAACAAAAAATCATTAGGAGAAGGAGGAGGAGGGAGGGAGAAGGAGGTGATGGAGCAGAACAGGGGGAGAGGGAGGGAGGAAAGAAAAAGACAGTGCTGTGTAACTCGAATTCTAAACGGTCTTTTAATAATAATAATAATAATAACCAAAAACCGGTATCAGATATTGGGGTAAATGCTGAAAGATCAGAGAGGCAAAGGAACAAGCCACAGACACCTCTTACCTCTAGGACTCCTTAGCCTGAAAAAGCCTCTAGCTGAAAGGGACGCCTCTGCTGAAAAGCCTTTAGTTCCTGTCTCCTCAGACCTTATATGCTTTTCTCTGCCCAGCCATCACTTCCTGGGATTAAAGGCGTGTATGCTTCCCAGTACTGGGATTAAAGGTGGGTGCCACCACTGCCTGGCTCTGTTTTCTCTCCTAGACTGAGTCAATCTCATGTAGTCCAGGGTGGCTTTGAACTCACAGAGATCCAGATGGCTCTCTGCCTCCCAAGTGCTAGGATTAAAGGTGTGTGCCACCACTGCCCGGCCTCTGTGAATCTAGTGGTTTGTTCTGTCCTCTGATCTTCAGGCAAATTTTATTAGGGTACACAATATATCACCACATGTGCAGTCCTCCACACACATGCCACAGTGCTCGTGTGCAAGTCAGAGGCAACTTTGGGGGCCAGTTCTCTTCTACAATGTGGGTCCCAGGGACCAAACTCAGGGCCTTAGACTTGGCAGCAGGTGCTTTCACCTACTGAGCCATCCTACCAGCCCCCAGTGGAATTATTTTCATCAGAATAGTTGTCTCCATGCTGTGCTTTGTTCTCATCCTTTGCTCTCATCCTCAAGGCCACCTGGGGGAAGATCCCTCTCTCTGTTATTTATCCATGTCTCTCTGATGATGTCATTATTAGCCTCATGGTAACCAGTGTGTAGCTAGAGTTTTCCTGCCTGGCCCACAGTCAGGACAAATCTCTCTCACCTGCCAGTCCCACAGCCGCTCAGACCCAACCAAGTAAACACACAGAGACTTATATTGCTTACAAACTGTATGGCCGTGGCAGGCTTCTTGCTAACTGTTCTTATATCTTAAATGAACCCATTTCTATTAATCCATACTTTGCCACGTGGCTCGTGGCTTACGGGTACCTTACATCTTCCTTGTCCTGGCGGCGGCTGGCAGTGTCTCTCTCCGTCTTCCTGTTCTCTCAATTCTCCTGTTAGTCCCGCCTATACTTCCTGCCTGGCTACTGGCCAATCAGTGTTTTATTTATTGACCAATCAGAGCAACACATTTGACATGCAGACCATCCCACAGCACTAGTGTGTGGCAAAGGCCTCTTGACTGTAGAGAGAAGCCTTCCCACATGTTCTTCTACGCCATCTAGGCGTTCTTCATACTTTGTCTTGCCAAAGACTGGTAGAAATAATTTGACAACTTCCATTTGCAATGCAGTCTCCACTTGCCGCGGTAACACACTCCTGTAATCCCATGACTGGGGAGGCTGACAAATGAGTGTCAGCTTGAGCCAGTCTGAGCTACAAAGCAAGAAGTTCCAGATTAGCCTGGACTGCATAATAAGACTGTCTCAAAATGAAACAAAACCAAACCTACAAAAAAAAAAAAAAAAAAAAAAAGCAAACTCCAAAACCGTTTACTGCTATGTAATCGGACCCCAGTTCCCTTGCACACGTTTCGAACTGGTAATGCTGGCTCACATACCTGAAGGTGGCATCTTTCTGCACGACCTCTGGTCTCCCTACATGCCTTCATGGTGCTTTGAGAGCCTCTCTGTGAAGTTCCGGTCAGTATTTTCTTAGATGTCTCACCAGGCCACACTGGAGGGACAGACCTTGGAGGCCCAATGGCCTGAGAGTCTGCTGGCAGGAAAGCGAAGGAACAGCTGTTGGTCTAAATAATAAGCGGCGCTTTACCGTGTCGCAAGGCAGGACAAACCCAGTATCAGAGCTTTATTGGGGGAAGGGACAGAAGAGCGTGACCAGGCCTGTGGAAGACACAAGAGGGTGGGGGGAGCAGGAGAGGGGAGGAGTCCGTGACCGGCTTTTTAAGGATTCCCCTGCACACATGCGTGTGGGCTTACAGAGTTACACCAACCATGCACAGATTGCGTGACCACGCCTCGCGCATCACGTAATCACTCAGCACACGGATGAAGTAAGACGTAAGACCCCTTGCTTAGCTACTGAACTGTGCATGTGTGGTCATGCAGCTGGAGGAGTGGCAGAATCCTAACATCAACCAGCTGGGGCTTTGTGAAAAGCCCCCTGTGAGTGCCGTACAGCAGAGCCAGGGCTGCAGGAGCTGCAGGTCTGAGAGGCAGGAAAAGCCAGGAGAGGTAGAACAAAGAGGCCTCACAAGGGAGGTTGCCCCCAAGAATGGGCAACATGGGTCAAGCCAGCACCAGGACAGGGCATTCCAGGAGAGCATTAAATGGACCTGACTCTGCTCACATTTTTTCTAGGTCCACTCCCATAAATTCGATCATAAAAATCTGTCTTTTTTTTTTTGTCAGCTGCCTTCATGATCCCGGATTTTATGAACTAGACAGTCACTTTGGGTCCCTGGAATTTGGGGTCCTACACATTCATGACGCTCTGCCCACAGCCTATGGTTTCAGAGGTTTAGAATGGGGTTGCAAAAAGCAGCCCTGTGACAGTTAGTATGGTTGACATGGGTTTAAGCCAAAAGAAAGTCTTTATTAGCCAGCCAGCGACTACACTGGGTATAAGGGATCCCAGTGTAGCCCCAAGCCTTTCTCAGGATCAGCTTTTAAGCACAAAAAACCATGTCCTGGGTTGACACACTTCAGTTAACAAGAACAATTAGTCAGAAGCAGAACTACAGAAGCCAAAAAGCAAGGTTAGTGCATTTAGAGACTTCCCCTAACTATGGATTCTGATGGATTGGGCCTTTGTTTTAGATTTGACAGGTGGTGCTGTCTATGTGCTGACTTTAAGAGCCTGAATAGTAAGTACTTCCACCAAGGAGTCAGTTGCTAAGATCTCAGGGTCTACTAAGTTCTGGGGACCTGTTACTGTGTCAACTTGACAAGATCAGGGATCATCAGGGAGACCACGCCTATGCGGAATTAGACCTCTAAGCACGCCTATGGGGAATTATCTTTTAAAAATTGTAGCTAGAGTTTTCCTGCCTGGCCCACGGTCAGGACAAATCTCTGCCACCCACCAGTCCCACAGTCGCTCAGACCCAACCAAGTAAACACAGAGACTTATATTGTTTAAACTGTTTGGCCTAATGGCTCAGGCTTCTAGTTATCTAGTTCTTACATCTTAAATTAATCCATTTCTATAAATCTATACCTTGCCATGTGGCTCGTGACTTACCAGTGTCTTCACATGCTGTTTGTCATGGCGGCGACTGGCAGTGTCTCTCGCTCAGCCTTCCACTTCCCAGAATTCTCTCCTCTTTGTCCCGCCTATACTTCTTCCTGCCTGACCACTGGCCAATCAGTGTTTTATTTATTGACCAATAAGCAACATGTTTGACATACAGACCATCCCACAGCAAAAAATATTTATTTATTTATTTATTTATTTATTTTTATGTGTTTTGACTACATGTATGTCTGTGTACCACTTCGGTGCCTGTGCTCATAGGGGCCAGAAGAGGACACTGAATCTCCCAGAACTGGAGTTACAGATGGTTGTGAGCAGCCATGTGGGTGCTGGGAATCAAGCCGAGTCCTCTGGAAGAGCAGCCAATGCTCTTAACTGCTGAGCCATTTCTCCAGCCCCAGTGGGCAATTGTTTTGATTAAGTTAATGGGTGTGGGAAGACCCATTTTAACTGGGTAAGGCCATTCTCTGGGCAGGGGATCCGGCATTCCACAAAGTAAGTTAATCAAGCCAAGTCCGCACACACATTCATCCCTGTTTCCTGATGGTGGGTGCCATGTGACCAGCCTCTTCAAGCTCCTGCTGTCTTGAGTTCTCTGTGATTGACTTGAACTACCTGATGAAATAAGCTCTTTCTCCCTTAAGTTGCTTCTGTGGGGGCATTTTATTGTAGCAACAGAAAAGAAACCAAGACATCTTCCTAACAGAGTCTGGGGAGATGCTCAGAGGACCACAGGATGAAAAGGACTCAGCCCAGGAAAAGCCGCGGCAGCTAGCCTTTGCCAGACAAGCCGGCTGCGGCTTGCTTGGAGCCGAATGTGTTTTTCTGGTTCCGTCTCCCGGCATGGGGCCGGGAAACTGCCTTTGATGTGCAGGTGTTGTGAGCAGCTGCTGCAGGCACACAGCTCTTGGCTACGCTCCCCAGAACGAGGCAGGATGCCTGCGGGGCAGAGGCAGACGCAGCTGTGGGCAGAACACCCCTCCCTCCCTCACCTTTGTCTGTGGAGGTGGGAACCCCTGCCAGGCTTCTTGAACCTTGAGTCTCTCCGCAGGAATAGCAAGTTTGGATGGCTTTGTTCATCCGCTGGCTGTCGTCTCCTCCCTATACCTCCACCCACCTCAGGACCTTCCACTACACATCCCAGAGAGAGAGGCTGCTGTCTCTGGGGGAGTCTGTAGCCAACCAGGTGATGCAGGCCTATCTCCAGTGGACAAACCCCAGAGCAGGAGTCAGTGTAGCCCAGGAGAGACCCGTCTGCATGATGTCACCCTGCCTTCCTTCTTCAAGGCCTTTCTACTGGCTGGCTCCTCTCCGGGGATGATAGATGGAAGCTTGCTGGCTATGGGGCTCTCATCTGGAAGGAAAGCTAAAACAAAAAATCACCACCCAGGCCAAAGGGCTAATTCTGCCGGGAAGTACCCTATAAAATGCAGATTCACTCTGAGCCAGACCCCTAAAGGCACCTCTGGCATCAAGATCTCCCTCTTGGTTTGAACACCTACCTACTGGCTGCCCAACCTTGCACATACCACTCAACCTCCCGGAGCCCCAGTCCCTCCATTCTGAAAACAAGGAAGAGTTTTTCCCTTCTAGGGTTTTGGACGGATTCTTAAGTGTACCTTTCTCTTTCTCCCAGTCAACTTAATGAGGGTTCACCTGTTTACACTCGGTCCCTGCCTCTCCAAGGACTGCAAGCTTCCTGAGCACAGAGACCTAGCTTCCCCATTCCTCAGTAAGCAGTACTCCTTAGCACAGGGGAGGCAACAGGAAACAATCACTGTGATAACAATGAAGAAAGGCCTTTAACACAAGACCTGTGTGCAGAGACACATGCACACCAGCAATTGTCAGTGTGGACCAGAAGAGTCTATTATTTCTGCTCAGAAACCAATTTGAATTAAAAAAACAAACAAACAAACCTGACCAGTGGGGCCCGGAGTCAGATGGCTCTGGGGTCCCGTTCATGCACCGTGATTCAAGCCCCCTTGTTCCAGTGTCTCGTCTCATCCCACTCTCTCCTGTTTGGTCCTGAGAGTCAAGGGTCTGTCCTAGGGCCTCGGAAATCTGCCTTCTGCTCTAGAAGGCTCAGGGAGAACAGAGCAAGAAATGGCTAGCCCGGTCTGCAAGGAGAGGAAGCCATATTCACTCTAAATCCTTAGGAAGGAAATCCCATTTTCAGATAAACATTTTATATCTTAAAGGATTCATTTCTTTTTAAAAAATGATTTTATTTCTTTATGTGTGTGTACCACATGCATGCAGGAACACACATCTAGATGCCAGAGGGCATGAAGTCCCACTGAACTGGAGCTATAGTTATGAGTCACGCGATGTGGGTTCTAAGAACTGAAGCTAGGCTTTCTGCGGGTGCATTAAGGTTCTTAAGTGCTGAGCTTTCTCTCCAGCCCCGCAACAACTTTTTAAATAAAAGCAAGTCCCAAACATTGTTTGGACGATAGTAAAACCTTTAATCCCAGCACTCAGGAGGTGGAGGCAGGTGGACGCGGTGTGGTGGCGGGAATGCAGGCCTCCATCAAAGCAGGCAAGAGTGCTCCCACTCACCCATATCCCCAGCCAGGTCCACGACCGTCCTAGAGAAAAGATGCAAATATCATTTCCCCCAAATGACTCCCCGCAAGGGGTTCGCAAATGTTATTTCCCGTGAGTTATCAGGCCAAGGACACCTGGGCCCCACTGGTCCTTGACGCTAGCTAGAGCTGCACATGGAGCTCCATTCCTCCCGGGAGGGTCCCAGCCGCCTCAAAGGCCTATGCGCCTGCGCACTCCGCTTAGCCGGCTGCTCTGTGGGGTGGCGGGGCGGCGCGCATGCGCAGCCAGAGCGCGGGCAGGCTCGCAGGTGCGGGAGGCCTGAGAGCGCCTGGCTGTGTCCGCCATCATGGCGTTCGCGCCTGTGGGGCCCGAGGCCTCGTTCTTCGACGCCCTGGATCGGCACAGGGCTTCCCTGCAGGCCATGGTGAAGAGAGGTGCGGGGGAGAGCCCTGCCGGGGCCACCCGCGCGGCCTCTAGGTACAGCAGCTCGCAGGGCGGTGGAAGGCCGGGGCGGTTGTGAGGAGAACGCCAGGCCCACGCCTGAGCCCCGAAGTCGGATCCCATGGCGCCCCCTGCCTGTAACGCCCGGTTTGAACTTTTTTGCACTGGTGACCACTTCGCTAGACACACCGGCTGTTTTCCAGAACGTTCCAGGAGCTTCCCCCAGCCTAGTTCCTAGTTTCTCAATATCCCTTCTAGTCAGAGAGTCTGAGATTTTACCTGGCTTTATGTTTTATGTCTAAAAAATTTTTATGAAAGCCAGGCGTGGTGGCGCACGCCTTTAATCCCAGCCCTCGGGAGGCAGAGGCAGGGGGATCTCTGTCTCGAAACAACAAAACAAAGTATGACATTATGTTTTGGGGTTTTTGGTGAGGTTGATAAGAAAAAGAAAGAGAAAAGTGTAAAGCATTTGCGCTCTAAACTAGTGGGTTTCTCAGATACAGCAAGCTTATCAATATTATAAGTGATTTATTTATTTATTTTGGTTTTTCGAGACAGGGTTTCTCTGTGTAGCTTTGGAGCCTGTCCTGGAACTCACTCTGTAGCCCAGGCTGGCCTCGAACTCACAGAGATCCACCTGCCGCTGCCTCCGTCCCGTGCGTCCGTCCCGTGCGTCCGCCACCGCCCGGCTATAAGTGATTTATAATAAGACATTTTTCTTGACCTCTAGGGAACACATGTACCTATGTTAAGTGTTTTAAAATCAACTACAGAAAATGCATTTATATGATTCAGATTTCCTTTCTCATTTTTCTTGTTTATCACCAGTTTGCATCTTAAACACATTACTTTTATTTTTAAGCCCAAACCAGCTACCCAAAACCTCACAAGCAAACAAATTTTCCAAAAGGATTTACTTTGTGGGAAAATTTAAAAGAGAGAGGGATGGTGGGAATCCCTGTTAAGAACAAAAATTGGTCTCATTATATCTTAAATTTGTTTTCAGTATTCTCAAACGGTTCTAAGTTTTGAAAAAATAACAATCATTAGTCTTTACTGTATTAGAACACACTAAATGTTTTAAAATATATTTTCTGATTTTTTTTTCAGTGAAAACATTGAAGACGGTGTGGACATTAAAACTCAACATTTTGCCCATCTCCTATGTTTAACTTGGCTTCCCTTCCTAGATAATATGCCAGTGTTACTTAGAGCGACATTTTTTGAAGCTGATGGTTTGTGAAATTAACAGCCAACTAACAGAAAACTGAGTTCAGTCTTGATATTTTGTAAAGTGGAATGATTTAAGTGGCCAAGTCAACCATTTAGTACAGAATTCACAATTTATCCCTTTTCCTGGTAGTGATTAAATTTTTTCCTTTTGAATCACTAAAATTTAAAAATGGTTAATTTTTAAGGCATGAGATCAATTAGGGCAGTATGCTACAAGCAGCTGTGTTCATGTACGTGCGTGCATGCGTGCATGTCAAAGCCCGTCTCACATCATCCTCAGTTAAAACATTTAACAATAGTATTTCAAGCCAAGTCTGTATTGAAGTTCAGTGACATTGAAGTAAGTTAATTGTGAGCAAATAAAAATGCATTTGTAAGTTATATTAGCTCATTGTTAATGCAAAAGGGTTATTTAAGAGATGAATTTACGGGCAAATCTAATGTCTCTTTAAGTAACTCCTGTAAGAGCAGTTGTTTGAATGCTGAGTCAGAATTTAGTAAGAGAGATGGTTATTGACACATATTTCAAAAGAACAAACAAAAGGGAGGTATGGTGGCCAACACCTGTAATCCTAGCACTCAGGAGACCAAGGCAGGGTTGTGGGTTTGAGGCTATCCTGGACTTCATGGTGAGTTCCAGGCTAACCTCAGCTACCTTATGAGACCTTGTCTCCAAAAGCAAGACAAAACAACAAAAATCTAATGAAATGAAGTTGTGTTCGGCGGTTTGGTGGTACACACCTTTAATCTCAGCACTCAGGTAGCAGAGGCAGGCAGATGTCTGTGAGTTCAAGGCCAGCCTGGTCTACAGAGTGAGTTCTAGGACAGCCAGGGGTGCACAGAGAAACCTTGTCTCGAGGGAGGGGAAAAAAAGTTCTCTTTGTATTGATCTGAGAAATATTACATGCTATATAAAATTAAATCATGGTGTGTTTATTGTTTCAGTTCTGAGGTTCTTACAGCTATAGAAAATATTATTCAAGACATAATCAAAAGCTTGGCAAGAAATGAAGTACCTGCCTTCACAATAGACAACAGATCAAGCTGGGAAAACATAATGTGGGCATTTTGCAATTCTATTTCTACTTTTTAAAAAGATGTGTGTGCTTGCATGTGTGTGAGTGTGCATGCGTGTATGTGTGTGTATGTACCTGAATGTACATGTGCATGTGGGTGCCCATGGAAGCCAGAAGAGAGTGTCAGATTCCCTGGAACTGGAGTTACAGACATTTGTAAGCCACCTGGTATGGGTGCTGAGAACTGAATTCCAGTCCTCTGTAAGAGCAGGAAGCACTCTTAACTGCCCAGCCATCTCTCCAGCCCCTGAAGTTTTGTTATATTGTTTCATTTATCCATTTATCTATCTATTTATCCATTTACCTATTTATCCATTTATTTATTTATTTATTTATTTATTTATTTATTTATTTGTTTGTTTGTTTGTTTGTTTGTTTGTTTGAGAGAAGATCTTACTATAATGGCCAGCTGGCCTGGAACTCACAATGTAGACCAGGTTAATGTCAAATTCACAGAGATCTGCCTGCCTCTACCTCCCTAGCGCTGGTATTAAAGATATGTGCCACCATGCCTGGCCCTGCAGTTTTATTTTAAAATGCAGTATCTGTGTTGTTATTTCAATTTGTTTCAGAGTTATAGTCAGATGTCATTCTTTTTATCCTGTCCCATAAAAATTAGGAGGTTTACAAAATCCATGCTCCACAGAAGGGCTGTGTGAACTGGAAGTCAGTGTGAAAGATAGGCCAAGAAAGGACTAGCAACCAGAACTGCACTGAGGAAGGGGGTGGTCCAAAGTCTGTCTGCCCTTGCTCAAAACAGCAAGTGTAGAGCCACACTCCTCAGCACTGGGGAAACACCCTGGTGAGATTGTCTCTCACTCTGTGAAAGCAAGCCATTGCTCAGGCAGCCGCAGTCTGTGCTGACATGCAGATCATGGTGCGGGCATTGGAGCACAGCACAGGGATAAGGCTCGGGCCTTGCCGACTGCTGCTTGGTCTGGCGGCTTTATTCAAATTCTCCAGCCTAGTGAAAAAGTTTACCCTTGGTAGCCTGCCTGTACAGCCTTTTCTACCAAACCACAAATGGTTCTTAGAGTTTGTGAAAGTTACAGAGGAATGGGACTAGGGGAGATTTTAAAATCAATAAAATTAGCATAAGATGTATACTTGGGCAATGTGTTTGAAAGATGGATTTCACATAGCTTCAAAGCAGTTGCCATGTGGGGGTTCACCTGGTGCCTTCTGCCATCCTTAGGAGAGCCTGAGAGGTTCAGTTTCACTTCGTGGGTAAATTGAAACAAAATATTTCAAAAATTATTATTAAATTGAACCAAATTATTAACTGAGAATGAATAATGGCAAAATGAGAAAAATACATAATAGTAAAATATGTGTAAGTATTCCATATACACTGTCTTCCCAGAAAAGAACTACACATATACTCCATACTAAAAGGTGTTTAGCTTAAACCTGAGCTAGTCACCTGTTAACTTCCTGCAGCAATTTGAACCTTTGGGCATTCCTAAGCTCCAGTGCCCACAGAGAAGAAATGTGGGAGATGACTGAGTTGGCTGAAATGCTTACTGTATAGCAGGATCATCAGTGTGAGGCTACCCAGAACCCTCATAAAAGCAAACTCTGGCATATGCCTGTAATCCCAGGGCTGGGATGTGGAGACAGGTGGATCCCTGGGGCTCACAGACCAGTCTGTGGTGACTGGTGAGCTCCAGGACGATGAGACAGAGATTGTCTCACAAAACCAGATGGGTGGTCCCTGCAGAACACTTCTCAAGGTAGACTTCTGACCTCTGTACATGTGCACGTGATAAGCAGGTCACAGCAAGTGTGTGTTCAGGAATTAAGTCTTTCTCGTTTTGTTCCTGTGTTTTGAACAACAGGTTTGAAGACTCTGTCGGCCTTCAGATGATACCTCAGTGTACCACAAGAAAAATCAAAAGCGATTCACCAAAATCAATTAAAAAATTTGGTAAGTTACTCTTCCGTGGCATTGAGTAGTCAATAGTAAATGAGTTAGTTATTTCTAGAGCTTAGCTGTTCCCTAGTTGGGTGTCTTCACGTGTTCTTTAACTTGTCCTTAAAATACATTTCTAGACTTTTCATGGTCAGTAACATTGGAAGCACACGGTCAAAGTCAGCATGTTCTAGGTTCATGTTCAGAGGAAATTACTCTGATTTGCTACCCAGAGAGCACATGACTTTACAATTATTCTTTACCTAACCCCCCTCTTTTGGAAAGATAAAGTTTAAAGCATTATAGACAAACAGTGGGTACAATTAAAATTTATGATAACAGTATTTTTCAAATTAGTGAGAGAGAGAAGTACATTGTTTATGTCTTATTTTCCAGCTCTGATTCTGAAAATATTGTCCATGATTTATAAATTAGTACAGAGCAACACTTACGCAACCAAGAGGTAAATATATTGTTATGGAAAATTCATCTTCAAAAAAAATGCTGTGTGAGACTGAGTTAAATTAACTGTTTTAATTTTAAGTTTAATGTGTATGGGTGTTTTGCCTGCATGTGTGTCTATGCACCACACACCTGGTGTCTGAAGAAGCCAGAAGATAGTGTCAGTTCCCCTGGAGCTGGAGTTACAGATATTTGTCCTCTGGAAGAGCAGCCATCTCTCCAGCCCCCATTAACTTTTAAAATATGCTTTATGGTAATAAGTAGCTCTCCTTGTGTGCTGTGTTTCTTGCAGTAAATGTCCCCTACAGAGTAGTCTATGCTTGTCACAGTCCCAGAACATGTGGCTCATTTGAATGTTGACCTGATGTTTTCACAGAGACATCTACTACACTGACAGCCAGCTTTTTGGGAACCAAGCTGCAGTGGACAACATTATAGATGACATTTCCTGTATGCTCAAAGTGCCCAGGAGGAGCCTGCATGTGGTGAGCCACTTCTAAGAACAAAACAAAATGGTAGCTGCCCTTAGTCCCAGAGCAGAGGCAGAGGCAGGCAGGTTAGCCAGAGCCTCACAGCGAGATCTTGTCTGGGGGAAGTGTACTCTGCCCCCTTTTCATGTCATTTGATAGGATATTTTCTCAACATAACCTTAATCTGTTTCCAATGTGTTCCTTTGGTCGAATGGACCAAAACAGGAACCTTTTCAGATATTTTTATTTCCTAAATACCCTTACATTCTTTCTCCTCCATCTCTGCCTAGATTCTGATCTAAGATGAAACACAAATGTCTTAAGAGGTGAGCATGAGGAGAGGCTTGCAGCAACAAGTATATTAATGGGGATGGTTTCAAATACCTTGTTTTTTCCAGTTAGCTACATCCAAGGGATTGATTGCTGGCAACCTGAGATACGTGGAGGAGGATGGTACCCGAGTGCAGTGTACCTGCAATGCCACGGTGAGTATCCTTCCTTCTCTCCTGCTCAGCGCCGCACAACCCTTCCCATTTGGAACTGGATTTCATTCCTTGCTTTATTGTGTAATTCAGAGACAAGGTAAAAAGTTATTTATAATTGTGTGAATGTGAGTATGGTGTGTGTGTGTGTGTGTGTGTGTGTGTGTGTGTGTGTGTGTGTGCTAACAGGTGCACGTGTGCCACAGCACAAGTCTGTTAAAAATTGCTCCCTCCTTCCACTATAGGTTCATGGGATCAAACAAGTCATCAGGCCTGTGTGGCAAGTACTCTTACCCACTGATCCATCTTGCTGGACCCAGGGATTTTAAAATAAAACTGATGAGTGAACAGTTGTGTGCTTTAGCACACGGTTTTCAAATATGCTAATTGTCATATTGAAATAAACACACATTCTCTTTTAAAATGTACTGATATTTCCAAATGGCTTTGGCATGGCCTTTTTGGCATGGCTATGTACATAATCTGTGTGGCTCTGAAATGAACACATGTCATCCCAAACCCCTTGCTGATGCTGCACTAGAGCAGCGGGGTGGGTGGTCTGATGCTCCCATCAGGACAGGGCACAGTAATGCTGCTGAGGCCCTGCATTAGGACCCTTGCCTTCCTCATGTCTGCTTAAACCATAGCTGTGCAAAGCTTCCACAACCTTCTCTGCTGGGGAAGCCAAGTGCGTCCTGTGTCTGCTTTCCTCACTGAGTGGCAGTCTCTAGACTACCCATCAAAGAAAGATGAAAGCTTACCATTGTGAATTATAAAGTGCAGTTACACTTACTTTTTAGTTAACTTACAAACTGCTTGGTTTGTTTTTTTCTTTCTAACTTAGGCTACTGCTGTGCCATCTAACATCCAAGGGATCCAGAGTATCCTTCAGTGGTAAAACTGTTTAAACTGGAATGCTCCTTCAAAGAGCTTTGTCTTCCTGTTGTGTAACATAGAGGCCATAGAGACAAGTAGCCACAGTCCCCTTGCTAGGACTCTCCCTGTGAAGTAGAGACAGGCACCCGTGTACCTGGGTGAATATAGGTATTGGGAGGTAAAATGAAAAAGTTTTCCCTGCACCTGCCTTTGAGTCACGGTATACAGTGCTGCAATGCAGTGGATGACTAAGCTTGGATGCTGTGACTGTAGTTTCTCAGCCTTAGCACCACAGATCTGATCACAGATGCAAAGTTTCTGTTAATAGTAGAGAAGGATGCAACATTTCAACGGCTCCTGGATGACAACTTCTGCAGCAGAATGTCCCCATGCATCATGGTCACGGTAGGATATCTGCCTCACTTCACCACTGTGGTGCCTGGAAATAGAGCTCCAGCAGCATCTGTGCACCATGTCCCTGTCCAATATAATGCATCATCTAGTATCCCAGAGCAGAAGTGTCCACAGTGTTTATCTTAACGTTCTTAAACCCAACCCAGGTTCAGATGAGGGTCTCTATTCTTAAACAGAGCAGTTGCCCCCAACAGGCTTTGTTTTCTTGCTGCTCTGTGTCTCCCTCACTTTCCTGCTGCAGAGTTTCTCTAGGGCTGTGGGCAGCTGCTGGTGCTTGCTGTTCTTCACAAGAGTTTGTATCCGGGTGATTCACTGGTTCAGGCTAACGGCGCTTGCCCTTTTCAAACACATGTGCAGGAACAGTGAGGAACACAGGCGGTGCTGTGACAACAGTGGACTACAGGATGGCTCACTCAGCCAGCAACAGCTAGCCAGAGATGCAACAGGCAGGATGACTGAGGCAGCATGTGTCCTTCTCAAAGTTCTGTAGCCTGGGGCCAAGACTAGTGTGTTAGCTGATTCTCTGTCTGCAAGAGCAGACCACTGCTAGGTTGCTAAGAAGCTGTCTTCTTATTGAGTGTTCACATGGAAGAAAAGAGCAAGACAGAGACAGGAGAAAGCCTTTCTGGAGTCCCTTACATACTCATTCCATTCAGGGGAGTCTGTCCTTCTGTTCTTGATCCCAAAGCCTTACCTCCTGAGCCTTCACATGAATTTATGAGGGACAGAAGTATTGGTCCATTGTGGGCAGTTAGCGTCCTGTGGTATGGTCATGTTTTGAGAAATTATAAGAACTGGCTGCAGGAGGGAAGAAAGCTTGGGGTGCACACAGATGGGGGCTACAGAGTAAGAAGATGGATCAGGAGCCCCTCTTCTGTGATCTCTCCGCCTGCCTTTTCGTAGCTGTAGAAAGTCCACTCCTTGGAGAAGAAAGCGTCTTACAGTGCTGTGGTTTGTTAAAGTGACCGGAAGTGCAGCCTTAGCATAGCCAGAAGAGAGTCTGATGAGAGGGTGTCGGGCAGCTGGGGGAGCCTTGTAGGCCTGGTCAGTCTCATAGCATCTTGACTTGGAGCAAAAAGAAGCTCGCAGGAGGCTTTGCATATTAGGGTTTATGTGGCAGCCTGTGGGTCAGATGGCTTCTTGGGAGGTTTGGGCTTATCTCAGTGTGAGGATGGTGGGGGGCCAGGGACTGAATGAAGGACACTTCAGAAGGACTAGGTGACTCCTGATTGTGGCTCTGACCTGTGGCACCTTAGTGCAACATCACTACTAAGAGCCATGAGACAGACACAAGCACTCAGCTCTTTATGAGAGAAGTTCCAAGTGTGATTTTGGCATGGACTTTTGGGGTGATGGCAGGAAATTCTAGTGGCATCTGCTTGGGTGAAAGAGCCAAGAGGTGATATAGAAGATGAAGACTGACAATTTGTAGGTGTCCGGGCGATCTTTCCTTGCATTATATGGGTCCCAAAATTGAGCTCAGGTCATCAGGCTTTATATGTGGAGCCATCTCACTGTGCCTCCCTATGCCCTTTGAAATAACACTGCGGTGAGCACCTTTATTAGTTCTGTTCCTGATGAAATGTTGCCTGGGGTGGGGTCTTCAAACAGGCATCCTGGAAGCAGAGGTGTGAACATAAATGGCTCTTCTTGTTGAGCACTGTCCATTTTCCTTACTGGCAGCACTAGACTCCCCACCTGGAAGTCAGGGTGGGGTTTCACTTGTCAGTGTTGATGAAATACAGGCAGAATGTGGCCAGATCCTCTACAGCCTCAATGCCTGACTCTGTCTGCTTTCAGGGAAAGGGCATTCCTGATCTGAACACAAGGCTCCTGGTGAAGAAGCTGTGGGACACATTTCACATTCCTGTTTTCACTTTGGTAGATGCTGATCCCCATGGTAATCTCTCCTGGACTATTTTGGACAACAATCATGACTAAGTCATATTTGTGATTATGTTTTTCTGCTCTTAGAACATTTGTACAGCGTATTGTATGGGCCAGGGGATAGCTCAGTGGTATGGTACTTGCCTAGCATGCATAATGTCCTAGGTTCAATCTCCAGCATGGTAATCAGTAAAGAAATAAATCAAAGGTACTATTAATATAGTCAAGTTAAAGACTGTAATCATTTAAGGCAATGTTTAACATATGAAACTGAGAATGTAATTTTTCATTGGTAATGTCCACAGAATTAAAGATTTTAGATGTTGGGTGGAATTTGAGAGTGCAGATTCCCTAGCTGTGACCTGAGTCTAATCTTAAAGCTCACTCTCAACAGGCATCGAGATAATGTGCATCTATAAGTACGGTTCCATGGTGAGTACAGAAAAGTGCAGCTGCCCTTCTCCACCACATCTGTGTTCCATTCACCGGGTCTACTTATACCCTAGTAAGGCAAGGCTCTCCAGCATGTCCCGGGGCAATGGTGACCTCTCGAGAGCCGGTCTGTGCTTCAGTGTTGTGAGCCCAGCCCCTGGCATGGGTAACGGAGGGTCGAGCTATGTGCAAGTGGCACAGCCATCCTGTCTAATCTGCCCCTAAAGAGCATCAGCGAGACCATAAGTGTCACATGCAGCTTCCAGTTTTGACTTTGCCACTGTGACTCCCACAATGAGAGAAGGGAAGACATCAAGTCCACGCTGGAGCCTATGGTACCCAAATTCCACTCTTGAAAACCTGTAGAGCCACAAGTCCTGGTTCCCCCCAAACCTGCTGAGCCTGCATCTCCAAATGAGCCGGAAGCCCAGCCAAGTTCATAGCAGAGGGGTGGCAGAGCAGGGAGGGAGGTAGTGAGTTCAAGCCAGAGACAAAGCAGTGGTCCAGAGCACCTCACCCTGATGCCAGAATAGAAAGCCAGGACCTTGTCCTGCTCATCTGACACAGTTCTGCTCTTTATCTCAGTCCATGTCTTTCGAAGCCCACAGTCTCACCGTCCCAACTATCAGATGGCTTGGTCTCCTCCCTTCTGATATTAAAAGGTAAGAAGTCTCCTGCAGTGTGTATAACATGCCTGACATCACTAGAAAAGCACTTGCTGTCTGTAGTTATACAGTAAATTTCTTGGGGTTTCTGTTTTTTATATAGTTAATGAAGGCCAAGCATGATGGTACACACCTTTAATATCAGCACTTGGGAGACAGAGGCAGGCAGGACTCTGTGGGTTCAAGATCAGCCTTGTCTATATAGTGAGTTCCAGGACAGTCAGCACTACTACATAAAGAGGCCCTGTCTCAAAAAACAAAAAACAAAACAAAAACCCAATGAACTTGGTTAATTTCACTTTCAGCTAGCCACAATTATTTTTACAATTATGGTTAAACCCTTGTGCAAGTTTTTTGTATTTAAAAGACTAATGCATGGAGAGGTATGGTGACATACTTGTAATCCTGTGCTCAGGGGACTGAGCCTGAGGCCAGCCTGAGCTCCAGGGTGAGGCTCTGCCTCACAGACACAGATAATAAGTGTGAGACCTGGGATGGAATTAAATGTCAGTCCTGATCTTGAACATTCTAACTCCATAGAGTGACCACATCTTAATATCAGAGTTTGGGAACTGCTAGCACTTAAAGTTAAGGGTCATTTGAGGCAGGGCAGTCCTAGGTGACTGGTGATTTTGTGCCCACAGCTATGACCTTTCCCAAGAAACCTCAAGGTCCTCAACTGTTCCTTTGTCATCCGGTTTTTGCATACAACACAAAGTGATCGCTTTTTTGTTGTTGTTACCAATAAATACATTTCTCTCCTGTGACCTCATGATAACAGTTCCTTCTCCTGAATTTCAATTTCAGGCAATCCCTCACAGCTGTTCTGCTGAGATTGTTGGTGACAAGCAGATCAAAGGGTCCTCTGATAATTAAACCTTTCCCTGAATCTTACATAGTCTCTGAGGATTCCCAGAGACTTGGTGGGTCAAAGCATGTGTGTGTGTTTGAGGCTTTCCCTGCCTTCAATAAGGTCCTTGATGTGTTCTCTGTGGAGAGTGAGCCACCTGGCCCTCAGCATGGGGGACCACTGCTTTTCAAATACTTGTGAAAGTATCTAATTATATGAATACTGGAGGGTATGAACATGTGAGCGCAGGTACTCACAGAGGACTGAAACCTTGGAACCCCTGAGCTGGAGTTACAGGCAGTTGTGAGCTATTTAGCGAGGATGCTTTAATCAAAATTGGGTCCTCTGCAAGAGCAGTATACACTCTTAACCACAGAGCCATCCTGCCAGTGTAGTTGGAAGTTTTTCTGTGTCCTGCCTGGTCCCACAGCCACTCAGACCCAAATAAACATACAGAGGCTTATATTCTTTTCAAACTATGGCCATGGCAAGCTTCTTGCTAGCTAGCTCTTACATCTTAAACTAACCCATTTCTATAAATGTATATCTTGCCACATGGCTTGTGGCTTACGGGTATCTTTACATCTTGTTTCTCCTGGCAGCAGCTGGCAGTGGCTGCTTCACTCTCCTTTCTCCTCACTATCTCTCTTGGATTTTCCCACCTGGCTCCATCCTGCCCTGCCATAGGCCAATGCAGCTTTATTTATCAACCAGTCAGAGCAACATATATTCACAGCATACAGAAAGACATCCCACAGCACTTCTAGACCCTCAAATACCCTCTTGTTATTCTCCTTTTCCTGTGAGAGGAACTTGAGTGTGTGTGCGGGATTTCCTGAGGCAGTGGGATGTCTTGGGTGTAGATGCTTATTTTCCAAATATGGAGACCATGAAGCTATGGACTGAGTAAGAAGGAAACCTACCCCTGGAGTTTTGAATGCTTCCATAGAAGGAAGCAGAGTTTATACTAATGCAGTTATTTGTCATGGCCACAATCCCTTCGAGTGACCTCTTTGCACAAACACAGATTTGGGACAAGGAACCTGAAGGCTTTTAAGGCAGAGGTCTTGGTGGAACTCCAGCTTTGGCTCATAAACCTCTCGGGTGTCCTCAGACAGAGATAGACAGAGACAGACAGAGACAGATAGACAGATCCAGACAAATACAGGGTCAAAGGAACGAGGCTGCAATCAGCAGCACTAGACTCCCTTCACTTGGCCAGCCAGGAACTGCCACTGCAGATGCCCACAATTATGGTGATACCGAGGACAGCTGAGGAAATTAGAGTTTACCTGGACACCTTGGACTTGTGACTTCAAGAGCAGATTATACCTAAACCCAGACCTCTCTACTGTTTTCAGCTTCAAACTAGATAAGTGTACATGTCAAATAAGAAAGCAATAGATCTGCATCCTCAGTGCTGAGAGTCAAGTGCTTAGGAGGCACCCGCATCCTGATTTCTCAGTGTCAGCCACTGGCCACGGCTGCTGGGGCTCACAGCTGCGGGGCACAAAGCTGTGGCTTGTCCATACTAGCTCTGCTCAGTGTACCTGACACCAGTGCTTTGTTAACAGCCAGTTTCTGTCATCTGTTGTCATCCCACAAAGGTGAGGAGGGGGAGGAAAGACAGAACCCGTTTCTAAGACAACACAAACTTCTACTTTGAACTTGGAAAACTCCCTGGCCTATATCACAGAGCCCCAGATGCTGGGGTTGGGGAGGAGCACAGGACTGATTTTCTCACTTGTTTTCTTAGTCTGTTGACATAACAACCTAAGTACAGGCATAAATACAGGAACGTTCTGTTTTTACCGATCACTCCAATCAATTTTTCCAGGTTAAATATACCTAAGGATAGTTTGATTCCACTGACAAAGCATGACCAGGGGAAACTGGACAGTATCCTGAGGAGGCCTTATATTACCTACCAGCCCTTCTGGAGAAAAGAGGTAGATGGTGTGTTTTTATGAAGCGCAAATGCTGTGTGTGTTCTTTCTTCTCATTGTAGTGGTAGGCTGCTCACACAATGCTTTAGCACATCCTTGAACATGTTTAATTTTTATCACTGTTACTGATTTTTAATTAATGTTTTCAGTTAGTGTACAAGATAATGGGTTCTATTATGGAATTTCATGCATATATATCATGGTACTTTGTCCATATTTCCCCCCACCCTCACAGGTCATCCCTGCTGCAGGTCCCATCCCAAACCCAACATGGTCTTCCTTCTGTTTTCACACATCCCTACATGTTTACCCAGAGTCCACATGTATGAGAAGACATGCAGCATTTTGTCTCTTCCTCCTCCATTGCCTGTTCTTGGTCTCCCTCCCCCACACAGTCCCTCTCCTACATTCATGTCCTATCTGTGCATATTTAAGTCTAGATTCTGTCCATGGAAGAAAGCATGCACTCTGTCCTTCTGAGTCTGACTTATTTCCTGAAAGTCTATGTAACCAAAAACTGATGCTGCCAGTGTAGTTTGTCAATAACAGTCTGTTGAAATTGCATCACAGACAGTGCCAATAGAGGAGGTCAGCAGGGGGAAGACATCTGCCTTTCCTCCACAGTTATGTCACTTTATCAGTGATGGCCGCACAGCTTATGGGATAAAAAATAAGAAAGAACTTGTAAAAGCCCCAAAACAAAAGCACTGTAGTGGTGAGGCCTGACCTTACAGTCTTGACCAGTAGCCACTCTAGATGCTCTAGCAGGCCTGAAGACTGCCTAGCCTGCGGTTCCTGACAGATGCTGGTAACCTTCCTACAGATGGAAATGATGGCGGACTCTAAGATGAAGGCAGAGATCCAAGCCTTGACTTTCCTGTCATCAGACTATCTTTCCAGAGTGTACCTACCCAACAAGCTGAGGTTTGGAGGATGGATATAAGATCAGAGTCGGGTGGTGTGTACTTCCCAGAGCTTTCCATCAGCTTGTTTGAACTGCAAACACTGGGTGAAGGAGTACCTAGTCTTAATTCTGCAACAGTAAAAGTAATTTTATGTTAATATGTTTGTCAAAGCAAACTCCATAATGCCTTTTAGACTGTTTGATCTTCTGTAAAGACAGATTCTTATTCTAGAGCAATTATGAAATAATTTATTTAATTTTTAAATTTTATTAGAAAAACTGTTGCATATGAACGTCTATAAAAATACCTACTTCTTCTGGTGGTTGTGCATGCCTTTAATCCCAGCACTCAGGAGGCAAAGGCAGGGGGATCTCAGAGTTCAAGGCCATCCTGGTCTACAGAGTGAGTTCTAGGACAACCAGAGCTACACAGAGAAACCCTGTCTCAAAAAACCTTGAAAAAAAATTTGACTTCCTGTAACATAGCTAATATAGCTGTGAAGTATCTCACTAGGAACAAAAATAGCAGTCGAAACTCAAGAGGTTGTAAAGGAATTACATGACATTTTTTCCCTTGTACTTTCTTTTGCTTCGTGGTATGGGGAACTTGCCCTGTTAATGTACCTATGAAACTAGTAAAGTTTATTGCAAATGAATCTTGAGTTGGTGTATGTCCTGTGCCTTGCCCTACTCGTTTCCAGTGTGCTTCTTTATCCATACCACTGTGTCTGAACCTGCTTCCCAGCCACACAGTATAGGCCACAGCCGGGCATCTGGATTCCTCTCTGTTCCCTGAGTGCAAGACTGACTGCAGTAGGCTGTGCTCTGGCCTCCTCTAGCTCTACCTTCATGTTGTCAGAGGTAACCGTTATGGTCTCAGTGCATCTCTAAGGGCAGAAGCTTCAACTGTCTTCGAGCCTGCACACTTCCAGAAGCATGTAAGCATTGCTTAGTTTATAAGGCTCAGCAGCAGCTGATGTAACAGGACCAATTCTGCAAGTGTGTGCATGCTGCCACTGTGTACACATGATCTCACTTCATTCTCCCAGTAATGACTCCATAGTTTACAGGTGAGAGCTCTGAAGGTGTTACTTCTCCAAAGCCACAAGAGCATCAGGAGACAATAATACCAACTACCTCAGTGGACAGATGACAGAATATGCAGGGGCTACAGAGAAACGGAGAAGGCAGCCCTTGTTCAGAGTTAAGAATTCCAAGACAGCAGCAACAGAGAATTCAACTGAGCCGGGTCCCTCCTAAGTACTCGAGTCACATAGCCATGACAGCAGCCCCACCTAAGAACTTGTAGTAAAAATGAAACGAGGCAATATGACAAGTAAAGAAGACACTCAATACATTCACACAGTAGGTATTTTTCTAGGGGCTTCACAAATGCTAACTCATCTCATCCTGTAAGTTAAGGCCCTAACTCATGACCCCACTTTTCAGATGAGGGAATGAAGGCCCAGGGGCATTTAATAACCGATTGTCCTGTGTCCACAGACTAATAAGCAGTGGAGCCTGGACTTCACCTGGAGGGGCTGGAGATGGCTGGGGACACAGAATGTGCTTCTCCTGTGTCCTGCATGCACACTGCCAGGAGAAGGTCTAAGCCATGTGCTAAATCAAGGCCCTGATATCATACCTATGGCGTTAAGATGGCCCCTGGACATATAGGATACTGAAAATCTTGTTTCGAGAGCATTTTAATATGCTGTTGATTTGATTTCCTTGTGTGACTGATCAAAAATTATTTAAAGCTTTTGTAAATTACTAATGTTTTCCTTAAATTTATACACAATACTAACATACAATAATGTCACTGAATTTTGACAAGCTAAAAAAGAAAATACAAGTTAGAAATATATTTAGCCCACAGAATGTCTGAATTAGGCCATATTGTCAAAATGGGAGGGAAATACAAGACTACAGTAGTCATGAAAATTTGGAAATAAACTTAAAAATAGCTTGCAGATCCATTCAGTTCATCTAATTAAATTATCTGAAGTTTATGACTGGAAATTTTCTTAGAATAATTTTCTATTCTTTGGGAAATTAAGTGGAAGAGCAGCCACACTGAAGTTGGCTACCCACCTTTATTGGATGCAGATGAGAAACTGGTGCAACAGTTTTGGGAACCATCTAGAATTCTAGCTCACAAGATTTGCTTTCAGAAACGATTACTGCACAACAGCTCTTAAAATGGCAGCTGGCAACAGACAATGCCCTCAAGGTACCGTCATCTCCTGGACCCACGTGGAAGAACACAGGACTGGAATCTGTTTGGAGTTAGGGTGAACAGGAAAGAGTACCACAAAGTATGTCCTGAGAATCATGGTTTGTCCTTAAGGGCTCCTAATGACCCTCATTTAAAAAACAAAAACAAAAACAAAACAAAACAAAACTGTAACATCCCATTTTCTGGGAAATTGAACTGTCGTTATTGGTGATGCTAAGTGATTTCAGAAGTCATGGTTTCATAGGGGTTGGGAAGAAGCAGTGCACATTGTACAAAAACAAGGCAAATCCTCTAGGATGTCCCTCATGGCTTCTTTTAGGTCTCCTGGTTGACTGTCAGAGTGAGGCCAGTATCTGTCAGGTGCTGCCGGAGAGAACAGACACTCTGAAAACCAGGGCACATGTATACATCAACACTGAGGCTGGGTGTCTGTCTGCAGAAGGCAGTGTGGAGCAACACTGACTTCTGTTCTTAAATGGGCTGCCTGGGGGATGTGACTACAGCCCCCTAGGACAAGCCAAGGCTGCCCCCTGCTGGCAAATGTTTGCTGGGTACCCAAATCCTTCCACTCTTTTGAGTGAGAATTTCCTTAAAATTATTTTCAAGTCACTTTAAAAAGGACTAGATGGAAAAGTGTAAGACTCATAAAAAGAAGGTGTGGGAAGCAGGAGGACTCTGGTGAGTACTTCTGAGGCCTCATGAGCTAATTTGTTCTGGGGACCCCCACTCCCAAGAGTTTGCACTTGGCTGCCAAAACTGCTAGCAAACCTTAAGCCAGCCTATGAGAACTTTCCAATTAAAAATGTCAAAATTAAGTATCATTTAAGTTGAAAAATTAGCTGAAACTAAACTTATATGCACATCAAGTCTCTTGGAAGTGTACTATAAACTGCAATCCGTCCTGAGTTTTCTCCTGAAACTTCACCAATGTGGGTGATAGTCACAGACAAAATTTCAGTATTTGGATTTTTGTGTGAGGTTTTTCTTTTTGCTTTGTTTTTTGTTTTTCCTAGACAGGGTTTCCCTGTGTAGACTTGGCTGCCCTGGAATTCACTCTGTAGACCAGGCTGGCCTCAAACTCAGAGGTCTACCTGCCTCTGCCTCCCTAGTGCTGGGATTAAAGGCTTTATGTGAGTTTTTACCCATACTGAGTACATAGATGATCTTCCTGTGGTGTTTAGGCTAGGGAAGAGGCAATACTGCCTCTCATGTGCAGCCAGGCTTTGAGGTTCCCTTCACTCACTGCCTCTGTGGTAGGGAACACCTCCTCATCTCTATCTCACAGCCACGATGAGGGAGGGCAATAATGATAGAGTCCTTCAGACCGTTGTGAGGATGAAGTGGGATTATTCACATAAAGTATGTGTCTGCATAAAATAGGTTAGAAACAGACACAGAATGTGAGCTGCTGTATTTGGGTAAACCACTGCTGTTGCTGTACTGATGGGATGTGCAACAGCAGCCAGTTCATTATATCCCCTAAACAGAAGGGTTCTTGGCTGTATCTCAGAATTATCTGGGGAGATTTTAAAAAATAATTTCTGAGTTCCACCCAAGACCTACTAAATCAAGAGGTCTGTGAGTGGAATCCTGGCATGAAGGTTTTTTAAAGTTCCCAGTGATTCTAACAGCCTGGTTGGACTCTTCAGTGGGGTCTCGGGTCCAAGCACCTCAGCTGCAAAGGTGGTAGAGATGTGGGTTCTCAGACCTGCCCTAGACATGTTGGATCTACATTTTACAAAATGGCATGAATCTAAATCTCTAAGAGAAGGCTGTGGAGCAAGTGGACCCAGGACATGCACAGCAGCCTCGCAGTGCTAAGCAGCCACGTGGTGAGCATCAGGCTTTGAGGACACTGGAACCAGACCTGTGCCTCACAGTCAGCCTGTGAGACAAAGGGCTGGAGAGGCCAATGTTAGGGAACATAAGGGTGGGGGGGAGAAAGATGACATCTCCACCTGATGTGATTTCCCACATTGTCTGAGAGATCATTAATAACTATTTGGAGCTGGCTCCATAGACTGCAAAACTCCATGTCTTAGTCAGTGTTTTTATTGCTGTGATAAACACCATGACCAAAGCAACTTGGGGAGGACAGGGTCTACTTGGCTTCCGCATCACTATTGATCAAAGGAAGTCAGGACAGGAACCCAAACAGGACAGGAACCTGGAGGCAGGAGCTGATGCAAAGGCATGGAGGGGTGCTGCTTACTAGCTTGCTCCTCATGGCTTGCTCAGCCTGCTTTCTTATAGAACCATGAATCACCAGCTCAGGGATGTAACCACCCAAAATGGGCTGGGCCCTCCCCAGTCAACCACTAATTAAGAAAATACCCCACAGGCCTGCCTACAGTCTGATTGATCTTCTGCAGACATTTTCTCAGTTGAGGTTCCCTCCTCTCGTGGACTTTAGCTTGTGTCAAGTTGACATAGACTGCCCAGCACAGCCCATAAGACTGCAAGGACCACAGCCCTGAAGAAAGCTGTCCTGTGTCTGATGGATGTAGAAGTCAGTGCAAAGCCTCTTAGAGAGTATACTGTGCTTGCTAGTTAATTAACTCTTAGAGATCAGGAGGGCTGGGGAGACAGAGGAGTCTGGATCACCTCTGCCTCACATGCCCTGTGTCTGAAGTACTCCTGGGAAAGTCAGAGGAACAGTCTCTGGTGAGGTGCAGACTAGGGGAGCCCACTACTTGGACTCAGCTCCCTCACTGGACCCCAACAGGAACAGACATGACTACAAACCCAAATGTGGTCGCCCATGTTCAAATTCCATGTAACCAAACTGAAACTTGCTCTTCCACTTTTCAGGGGAAAAACAGTAAATGTATAATCATCAAAAGTTTCCTTGCCAGGCGTTGGTGGCGCACGCCTTTAATCCCAGCACTCGGGAGGCAGAGCCAGGCGGATCTCTGTGAGTTCGAGGCCAGCCTGGGCTACCAAGTGAGCTCCAGGAAAGGCGCAAAGCTACACAGAGAAACCCTGTCTCGAAAAACCAAAAAAAAAAAAAAAAAAGTTTCCTAGACAGGCCAGTTTCGGACTGTGTTATACTGAAGTCCCTTTAAAACACGTAATCCAATGTCAGTTTCTACTCTACTGTCCAGGGACCCTGTTTCTGTCTTAAATTTCACAAACTGTTTGTTTTGGAGACAGAGCCTTACTATGTAGCTCTGACTGGCCTGGAACTCACAGAGATCTGCCTGCCTCTGCCTTTACCTCCTGAGTGCTGGGATTGAAGGCCTGCCAGCCGTTGCCCAACAGGAAAAGTAATTTTGTAGCTACCAATCATATTTTGTTCTTCATTATTGGCATTCAGCCTTTCTCTGTCTCTAAAACTACTTTTCCTTGATTGGCTCATTGGAATCCTCAGTCTGGAGTCTAGCTAATTGTGTTGTCATTTTGTCTGACACATTTAACATTCTATATGGAATGT
>CABHPQ010161855.1:29588-45050 GCA_902168405.1 Peromyscus aztecus | reverse complement strand
CTTTGTGCCTTTCCTGGAACTCACTCTGTAGCTCAGGCTGGCCTCAAACTCACAGAGCTCCACCTGTCTCTACCTCCCGAGTGCTGGGATTAAAGGTGTGCGCCACCACCGCCCCGCTAAAGGAAAACTTTTAATTGGGGCTGGCTTAAAGTTCAGAGGTTTAGTCTGTTATCATCATGGTAGGAAGCATGCAGGCAGGCAGGCATGATGCTGGAGAGGTAGCTGAGAGTTCTACATCTTGCACAGGCCACAGGAAGCGGTCTTAGACACTGGGTGTGGCTTGAGCATATATGAGACCTCAAAGCCCACCTCCACAGTGACACACTTCTTCGGACAAGGCCACACCTCCTAATAGTGCCACTCTCTTTGGGAGCCATTTTCTTTCAAACCACCACAGTTGATTAACTGTGGAATTAACTTAAACTCAAGCAGCTGGGCATGCTTGTGAGGCATTCTCTTAGCTGGATCATTTGAGGTGGGAAGACCTGCCTCAAATGTAGATCAACTGAAGACAGAAGACCCACCTCAAATCTGGGTTATCTGAGGACAGAAGACCCACTCTAAAATCTGGACAGCCCATGCCAAATGACATGGAAGAAGGAAGCTTTTGATTTTTGCCTGGTATTAGACTTTGCTGGTATTAGAACCTACTTCTACGGGATTCCAACGCAGACTGAAGACCAGCAGCTCTCTGGAACTTCTGTGGGACTCCAGCACCAGATTGGGGCCACTGAGACACCCAGTTTCATGGACTGAACAATTACCAGATCCTTTCTCTCAGGAGACATACTACTCAGACTGCAGTGAACAAGTCTAATAAATGCCATATATATATAATATATATTATATATATATATATTCTGTTCCTTTAGAAAAGGCTGACTAATAACTTAGCTAACAAATATCTTTCTTTCTTTCTTTTTTTTTTTGGTTTTTCGAGACACGATTTCTCTGTGTAGTTTTGGTGCTTGTCCTGGATCTCGCTCTGTAGACCAGGCTGACCTCGAACTCACAGAGATCCGCCTGCCTCTGCCTCCCGAGTGCTGGGATTAAAGGTGTGTGCCACCACCGCCCGGCTAATAATCTTTCTTAATAATAATTTTAAAATGACTGTTCAAATGAAGTCTCCACTAGGATTCAGTGAAAAAATTCTTATATGAGACCCAGAAGCAACAACAACTCACGTGGTGAGGGTGTTGAAGCCACCATCCCGCATCTTCCTCAAGCTGACTCTCCATTTCTGCCTAGGTATCCGGAAGTAGTCGATAGTGCCGGATATGATCCGGAATGGGAAACCTTCCAGTGTGAATTGTGATCTGTCAACTTTCAGACCTACCCGTCGAGTTACCAGCAACAGGGGGGTCAAGTGAGTTTGATTAAGCCTGCAAGGACAAGAAGATATAGAGCACTGCTCAGTAAGCCAAGAGTGCAAGGCCAGTCAGTGGGATCTAAAGAAAGAGAGGAGAGGAAGGCAGAGGAAAGGAAGGGAGGAAAAGGAAGAGAAAGGAGCTACAGACAGGGCTCAGTGTGTCAAGTGCTTACAGATTCCCAGAATCCAGGAAAAGGCCAGACGTGTCCAATGTGATAGTGCATGTATCGAATCCCATCACCCTTAGAGGGGAACAGGAGGCAGAGACAGGAGAATCCATGGAAGTGGTAGTGAACAAGAGAGCCCCTGTCTCAAACAAGGTGGAAATCAAAGACTGACATCTGAAGTTGTCCTCTGACCTCCACACATGCACCACAGCTCACGCACACAAACACGCATATATCCATCATGTGCATGTATAAATGCACATACACAGAGATTTTTTTAAGCTTTTCCCTTGGGGGCCCTAGGTACACCTTAAATGGAACCTCTGCAGCAGTCTGAAGCATACGTACCTGGGTAACTCTTTCTGGTTTTTCAGAGCCATTGCGGATAAGGCAGAAGACAGGCATAGAATGCATTCAGGTCTCCCCAGGAAGGTCCACATGCTAAATGGGACAGAACAGAGGGGTCAGAAATAGGGGTAGAGAAAGGAAGCAGCTAGGGGCTGAAAGAGACCTTTCTTGAAGAAGGATGGGAAGGAAGAGGGTAGCCTATTGGGAAGGCAAAATTTGTTCCTGGACTTTGCATTAGCTGGAATCAGGGCAGCGTCTTGAAGCCGAGGCTGCTGGCTGGAAGAATAACTCCACAGCAATCGCTGGCTACACAGCTGGGCTCCCAGGCACCATATACATTTTGGTGTGGCTCAAAATTGAGTCAAATAATGGTTTTAATACAGTGGAGCATAACCTCAGAGATGCTTCCACAGCTGCCCAGCTGCTGAAGAATGGATCCTAATGGTGTCCTCCTTAGCAGAAGAGAAATGTCTTCGCAGAGGGGACCAATTCCTTGTCTCCAACTCAATTTTTGATTTGTTTGCTAATGTTGGAGATCAACCCATGGATTGCCAGAATACACCTTATCTTTTCTAGGGCCTGGGGATGCCTTTATGGTGCTCATTCTGGGGCAAACTCATCAAAACACTCGTGAGTCCAGGAAGGACTGAACTTATTCAACACAGTCTGGATGCTGCTGTTCCCAGGCTGGGGGTGACACCAGCACTCACAGCTGTGTGCCTGACTCAGCAAAGTTTTCTAATTAAAATGGTTGATATTCCACTTTGTCTTACAGTTTAAACATAATTTAATTAGTATATACCTATTATTAAATCGATGCAGAATGATGTTTCTAACCTCCTTTTATTCACACACACACACACACACACACACACACACACACTCACTCTTTCTCAGCTTGTAGTAATTACTCTTCTACATTTGGATCAACACCACCACTACCATTAAGTATTTTTGTGCAATTGCTAAGTTGCTAGCCTTAGTAAAACATCTACATCTAGGCAGAGCTGGGAATGAAGTCACAGGAAAATTTAAAAACAACCGAAAATTAAACTAAACAAAGACAGTGGAGAAGAGCTGCCAGAATACAGGGCAGGTTTGGATGATAGGAAAGGATAGAGGACACTCTGGCAAGTGTTCCAGCGAGAAAGGCATAAAGCAAAACTTGCAGGGAACCTGAAGGAGACCCCCAAGCGGAGTCCTCAGCCAGTCTCCCTGGAAACCCCCAGCAGAGGCGTGCAGCCAGCCTTTGGAGGCTGCGGGGTTGCAAGAATCCACAGCGCAGAGAGGCCTGGACTCCACGGAGCCTCGTACAGCCCGGAGGACACGCATCTGGGGACCAATGGGCAGTTCATCAGGCCGACCCAGGCTTTGAGCCTTAGCTATTCCAGAGGCCACTGGCACCACACCATGTTTCCAGAGCCTGACAGTAACGCATCACCACATCTAGGTTGGACCCTGTACTGCCATGGTGGCTCTGCCCGCACCGGTGGCCATAAGGAAGTACCGGGCCTCCTGTCCACCACAAGCCGTGTGCTTGGCACACACACCCTCCCTTGAAGACCAGCAATGCATCAAGGACCTCTAGGAGGAGATGCCCGTGCCTTAGTGGACTGGTCTCTTCCCGAAGCTAGTCACTGTCAGCCAGCAGCTGCAGCACCGCGATCCTCTCTAGATCACTGAGGTCTGCAGCTTCCTGTCCCCCATGTGGGGCAGGCTGAGCCCAGGTGCCCAGACACCTGCCTGTGGTCGCCGCCCTTCTCTTAGCCTGTGGGCGTGAAGACCTCGTGGGTGGAGGGACGCTCTGTTTCAAATTCAGCCCGCGCAATTTATACTTCGTCCAGACTCCAAAGGAAGTGAAATGCTTCTTTGTTGCAGATTTACCTGGAAAAGAGCAGCATAGCCCGTGGGCTCAATCCATCAGCAAGCTAACTTCTCACAGAGGCGGGCAGTGCTCCCATATCCACCTCTCCTGGGTCACTTTCCAGGTCACTTTCTCATTGCACCCTAACTGTGGCTCTTATTACACTTCCTTTGGCTTTTGCCACTAAACAGTGGGAAGTTTGACGTTGGAGGAAGCGCTGAGATTAATGATTTTTCCCACAAAATTGATTTCCTTTCCTGAAGACTTACACTTTAAAAAAAAAAAAAAAAAAAACCCTCTTTTCTTTTCAGACCACTCTCTCTACTCTTGTGCTTTTCCTGGAGTGTCAGAATAAAATCTCATTGGGAAATCTACTCAACTAATGGAGTTTTATCTTTTCTATCATTTTCTTAACTTATAACTATGATTCTCCCCCTTCCCCCAGCAGGGTTTCTCTGTATAGCCCAGGTTGTCCTGGAACTCGCTATGTAGACCAGGCTAGCCTCAAACTCATATAGATCTGCCTGCCTCTGTTTCCCAAGTGCTGAGATTAAAGGCTTGTACCAGCACCACCCATCTGCAACTATGATTTTAACTCATTATTTTCTCATAAATTCTTTCCTACTTGCCATCACGCATAGCTTTTATGTTCTGTACCTCCTTCCACTTTTACTGGTAATCTCACCTCTTTTTTGCCTGACTGAGGTGGGCAGCAAATGAATGACTCCATGCTTTCCTGTCACAGTCTAGAAATACACAGAAAAGGACAAACTACACAGACAAAGAGCCTGTCTCAGGCCCTTTCAGCAGATTGTCTCCCTCTGCTGCCTGGGGTTATCATCCTTGGTGACATCTCCACCCATGACAATACCTTTTTAAGTCAGGCACCTTCTCACACTGCTTCTTCTTAGAAGAACTTCCGCCTCACTCACCAGCAGCGGACAGCCCGTAGCCAAAACACTTGATCCTAACATTTCCCAGACACAGTAGTTTCCCTCATCAACTCTTCCAAACCAGCTTTCATTGTTCTTTGGGTTTCCAGTTTTCTCTCATTTCCTTCCTTTACAATACTCATCTTCTAACATTAAATAATCCACACTTGTGGGGTTTACACTCTAGTGCAATAAAACATAACAGAGGAATAGCACTAAAATGTATACTGTGTTACCAGGTAAAGGGTACTTTAGGGGAACACACAACAGGAAGAGGGGGGAGAGTATTGAGAGGAAGGGGAGGGAAGGATGACATCAGAATAAGACACCACTGTAGGCTTGAGGAGGCCTGGGGGGTGGGGGGATCAGGAAGTGTCTCTCATAAGAGAGTGACATAAACAACTGTCTTAAGAAAGAAAAAGTGAGACGTTTTAACACACAGAGGAAAACCGCCTTGGACAGGACTGCAAGAACAAAGGCCCTGAGGCGGGAACACTTTGATGAGTAGCAGAAAGACATAGAGGTATGAAGAAACTTAGGAAACCGGAAGCTGATTGATCAGAGAGGTTAATGCCTAGGCTAAATCATGTGGGACCTGGGAGATCAACGGGAGGGCTTGAATTTTTGCTCTGGGCTGTAGCTAGAGTTTTCCTGCCTGGCCCACAGTCAGGACAAATCTCTCTCACCTGCCAGTCCCACAGCCGCTCAGACCCAACCAAGTAAACACAGAGACTTATACTGCCACTCACACAGTCTCTGTGCCACCCTTACCCCAGTACATAGGCAGGACAGACTGTAGGTCAAAGGTTATGTGGCTGGGTTGGTGTCCCAATCCCTCCACTGGAAGTCTTGCATGGTCACAGGAGATGACCAGTTCAAGCTATGTATCCCCTATTGCTAGGAGTCTCAGCTGGAATCATCTTTGTAGATTTCTGGGAGTTTCCCTTGCACTAGGTTTCTACCTAACCCCAAAATGTCCCCTGTTTCCAGTCATCTCTTTCAGTACTCTCCTCCTCAATTGCCCCCCCACCTGATTCCTCATGTCCCGTTCCCAACCACCCCTAGTCCACCCATGAAATCTATTCTATTTCTTCTTCCCAGAGAGATCCAAGCACCCCAGCTTGAGCCCTCCTTATTACCTGGTCTCTCTGGGTCTGTGGAATTTAGGATGGTTATCCTTTACTTTACAGCTACTATCCACTTACAAGTGAGTACATATCATGTTTGTCTTTCTGGGTCTGGGTTACCTCATTCAGGGTGATCTTTTCTAGTTCCATCCATTTGCCTTCAAATTTCATGGTGCCATTGTTTTTAACAGCTGAGTAATATCCCATTGTGTAAATGTATCACTTTTCTTTATCCATTCTTTGATTGAAGGACATCTAGGTTGTTTCCAGTTTCTGGCTATAATGAATACAGAGAGAATCTCCGGCATTGAATATATGATAGAAGAAATAGATCCATCAGTCAAAGAAAATGTTAAATCTAAAAAACTCCTAACACAAAACGTCCAGGAAATCTGGGACCCTATGAAAAGACCAAACCTAAGAATAATGAAAATAGAAGGAGAAGAATTCCAGTTCAAAGGCCCAGAAAATATATTTAACAAAATCATAGAAAAACATTTCCCTGACCTAAAGAAAGAGATCCCTATAAAGGTACAGGAAGCTTACAGAACACCAAATAGACTGGATCAGAAAATAAAGTTCCAACACCACATCATAATCAAAACAAGGAAATAATAATACAAAAGAAAGGAAGAATATTAAAAGCAGCAAGGGGAAAAAGCCAAGTAACATATTAAGGCAGACCTATTAGAATCATACCCAACTTCTCAATGGAGACTCTAAAAACCAGGAGGGCCTGGACAGATGTCCTGCAGACTCTTAAGAGACCATGGATGTCAGCCCAGACTACTATACCCAGCAAAACTTTCCATCACCATAGATGGAGAAAACAAGATATTTGATGATAAAGTCAAATTTAAACAAAATCTATTTACAAATCCAGTCCTATAGAAGGTACTAGAAGGAAAACTCCAACACAAAGAAGTTAACTACACCCATGAAAACACAAAACACAGGTAATAAATAATCTCACACCAGCATAATCCAAGGAAGGAAACCTCATGCGCATGCGAGCACACACACATACACTCCCAACAACAACTGCAAGTACAACAAAATGACAGGAATTAATTTTTTTGTGTGAAGTTGAACATGCCTTTAAGACTTACAAGAAGACCTGGGGGCAGGCTGAGACTTGAATGTGTAAGTCATGAGCACAAAAGTGTTATTGATAAACATAAAAATAGATTCAAAGATTTTCTTAGGGTCAGTGAAGATGGAGAAGATCCACATTCCCAGGACCAAGTCCTGGGATGCTAAATAAATTAAGAAAAAGCAGCAAGAACTGTGTGTGCTCGGTCATACTCAGTACTTAGGAGGCTGCGACAGGAGAGTCACTAAAGCTGTGAGACCAATCTGAGCTACATAGTAAGACCCTATCTCAACCCCCTCCCACACACACACAAAGAAAATCCAAAACAACAAAACAAGCAAACAAACAAAAAAAACACAATGGAAACTGAGACTCAGAAACCACAGAAAGGAAGATGATCAGGTGAGGATGGTATAGTCAAAGCCACCTGAAGAAAAACATTTAGGCACTGGGGATTTTGCTCAGCAGTAAAGGGTGTAGGTAGAGCCTAACGTGGACTAGGTCATGGATTCCAACACTAGTTCTAAAAAAGGAGCGGGGAGTTCAGAATAGAAAGTAAGGATCAACTACATTACTGTCTGAGTCAACTAAGAACTGATCATTGAATTTAGCTACCTGGATACTTTAAAGGCAATTTAACTAAGGTGAGGGAGAAACCCTGAATTAGGTTCCAGTGAGAGCAGAAAGGGGGGAAAGTAGGTCAATTAAGATAGTGCCGGGTGGTGGTGGCGGCGGCGGCGGCGGCGGCGGCGGCGGCGGCGGCGCACTCCTTTAATCCCAGCACTTGGGAGGCAGATGCTGGCGAATCTCTGTGAGTTCAAGGCCAGCCTGGTCTACAAAGTGAGTTCCAAGACAGGCTCCAAAGCTCCACAGAGAAACCCTGTCTCCAAGGGGCGGGGGGAGGGGAGATAGTGCATCCTTAAAAGGAGCTTCGCTGCAAAGGGACAGACAATGGTGGTATGAAGAATAAATGGCCTTGGGAACAAGCTGGAATGGAGAGCAGGAGCGTTGCCAAATGATGGCACAGCATCTGTTGCAAACTGAAGCACACAGGCACCTTCTGGATCCTTGTTGATGGAAACTGAGGGTAACATAGTCGGGATGAAAGAAGATCACATTTATGATTTGTTCTAGTTAGGACTGCAATCCAGGAAAGGAGAGGCAAGCAGTCTGTTTCACAAAGCAACAGCTACACGGATAGCTTGAAGTCACAGGTGAGGGTGGCAGCTCAGCATAGCTCCCTTTCCCAGAATGAGGGAATTCATTGGGAAACACAGCAAGAGTCAAACCCAAACAAAAACAAATAAACAAAACTGCCCAAACACAAAGGAATTGGAAATTATATCACTTAGTAGTCAGAAGTTAGGACTCAACACTGGCAAAAATCACGTTATTCCTTAAAAAGATGGAAAGGAATTAGGTGCTGCCTCAGTGTGGGGGGCGGGGTCCAGTTAGAGGGGTCCGAACCTGAGTCTGAGATCTGGCTAACAGTAGTCTCCCAGCTCCCCTTTCCAGTCTGGGAACCAGAGGTACTGCTGACACCTTTTCTCCTGACACTTGCCAAGGACAGCCTGCTGGGACCTAGATTTCCCAGGTGGCACATGCAGCCATAGAGTGGGTCTCACTCAGAGCCTGGTGGAAAAGAGAGCAACTCAAAGACACCAAGAGACTGAGCCCAGCCTGAAAGGGTTTGGCGTCTCTAAGACCAGGTATTCTTTGTATTTCAGAGATTACCTAGACAGCTACTAAATCGGCTTGAAGATGGATTTTTCAGCTGCCTTCAAGGGCACACCTCAGAGCTGGTTTCATGTGTTGGAACAATGGAACAGAGATCTGGGTCGGCTTCTGCTGCCCTTGGCCTTCCACTTGGTTATGGTGTCAGGATCACTTTTAGGGAAAAGGGATTGGAAAAACACTTCTATTTCCAAAGGGCAAGCATTATGGGCCATTGATAAAAATATACTTACAATTTTCTTATCGTATTTGGACATGGCAGAGCAATGTTTTGTGTGCGTGTGCTCACGTGTGCTGTGTGTGTGTGCATGCCTGTGGGGAGGGGGAAGTGTGTGTGTGTGTGTGTGTGTGTGTGTGTGTGTGTGTGCATACAGCAGGCAAGCATGATTTCAGAGCAAGCAAACTTTAAGCAACAGATTTCCACCTTAACCATTCAAGTCTCTGTCATGGGCTCAGTTTTCTTTAGTCTGTCTTTATTTAGCTTACACTTACAAGAGTGTTCTAGTCACATACTACCCAGTGGTCTGTAATTGGTCCGACATTTATTTGCAGAGATGCGGTTTTCCGTTGTTGGTGGTTGGCTTTGTTCGTTGTTTTCAGGTTTGTTGTTGTTATTGTTTGAGAGCAGGTGTCATGTAACTCATGCTGGCCTCAAAAGCAGGTGGCCTAATTTCAATTTAATCTTAAATTGTATTGACATCTCAAATCTAGTTAGGACAACTTTATTTTCTTTCACATTATTCAATTTTCTCATTCTTGCATTGATTCTAGGAATTTGTGTCATTTCATGTTTGACTTTATTTAATTTTCTATTTGCATTTGCTACCTTTAATTTGAATGATCACTTATTTTACCAGTTCTTTCAACTACACTTCTGTGGTCTTTATTTTACTAAAGTACTGAGTAACTTTCTGGGTTTGTATTTATTGGGTTTTTTTTTTTTTAATTTGCAGGATTTTTTTTTACCTGTGCTAGTTTCTCAAAAGAGGGATGGGTCAGCAATTAAGAGCACTAGCTGCTCTTCCAGAGGACCTAGATTCAATTCTCAGCATCCACATAGCAACTCACAGCCATCTATAATTCCAGTTCCAAGGGATGTGACACCATCTTCTGGCCTCTGTGAGCACCAGGTACAAAAGTAGTGCACAAACATGTGTGCAGGGAAAACACCCATACCCATTCAAAAATAAAAAATAAAAAGCTGTATTAAACACGTGTTTAATCACAGCACTGAGGAGGCAGAGGCAGAAAGATCTCTGTGAATTCGAAGCCAGCCTGGTCTGCATAGTGAGTTCTAGGAGCAGCCAAAACTACGTAGAAAGAACCTGTCTCAAAAACTCAAAATAAATAAATACCTTTTAAAAATTTAAATTAAATATTTGCTATATTTGTTCTAGTCTGATAGACATATTTACCACTGTACCTTCGGTTTGTCACTGTCATTTCCAACAGGACAGTAAGATCTCTTTTTTCAATGTTTTATTCCCACTAGGACTTGTAAGCCTATACAGTGTACATACAAAAGGAAATTCTGTCTTAAAAGAATTCTTTGGGTAAGCAAAGACTAACTGACACACACTTTTCTTAATATCTAAACTTAGATTCACAATAAGTAGCTTCCCATCTCTGACTGCTGAGGTACTTAGGTACATTCTCCCTGACACCTGCCCCTGACTCTCAAGTGTGTCTTGTCTTCCTATTTAATTAATAAACTCACTAGCTTTAATTTTCTCTGATTTATCCTGAAATTCCTTTCTATGGGGAGCATCAGGTTGTGGTGCTGACAACATTGAGTTCCTGTTGTCAGTGACATTGCTGCTGAACCACAGCTCCAGCATAAGAACTTTTATTTATTTATTCATTCGTTTATCTATTTATTTATTGTGTGTGCACATGCATGTGTGCATGTGCGCGCGCATGTGTGCGTGTGTGTGTGTGTGTGTGTGTGTGTGTGTGAGAGAGAGAGAGAGAGAGAGAGAGAGAGAGAGAGAGAGAGAGAGCCAGTGCTTTTCTTCCACCCTGTGGGTCCTAGGGATTAAACTCAGGCTGTCAGGCTTGGAAGAGAAAAAGAGAGACAGAGACACAGCGAGACAGTCTCAATGTGTGGCCCAGACTTGTCTGGGACTCACTCTGTAGACCAGGCTGGCCTCGAACTCACTGAGATCCACCCTGCTTCTGCCTCCTGAGTTCTGGGATTAAAGGTGTGCGCCACCACTTCCATCACACTGAGCCCTCTTGCAAACATATTTTACAATATTGTTACCAGAATTTTAGGACAAAAGCCCTGGTTCTGGCCCTCCTGAGTAGCTCAGCTCAGCCACTGTTCTGGTCTTTAGAAACCCACTAATTAAAGGGACAGTGAGGAAAAGCATACAGAAGAGATTGAGTCAACACATTGGGAAGAGGAACAAATAAAGGGTTCAGTGATCCCTACTCCGACTTTGGGCGATCGAGGCTTCATGTTTAAACAGAGGAAGTGTGGGGGCAAAGAGTGAGAGGTGTGCAGAATTAAGCAGTCCTTATCAATCTGTAGTTCCCAGGGAGCATTAAGTATCTCAGTGCTGGACAAGCAAGATAGTCAAGAAGTTGTTATTGTTGGGGTGGGGAGAGGGAGGGAAGTCACAAACTGTTCTCAGAAAATGACTACTTATGCTTCAGGGTACAGCCTCTTCCTGTGGATAATTGCCAACAGCTGTTGGTGGGGGGGTGTCTGTCCCCCTGGACTCTGACTACAGCCTTAGGACAATGACTTTTCTCTGTGCCTTCAGCCTTAAAGGACTGTGAAATAAGGTCTTGAGAGATAGCACAGTAAAGACTTTTTGCTGCTCTTCCAGAGGATCTGAGGTCAGTTCCCAGCACCCACATCAGGCAGCTCACAATTGCCTATAATTCCAGCTTCAGGAGATCTGACACTCTCTTCTGTTCTCCACAGGCACCTGCACATATGTCACACACACACACACACACACACACACACACACACACACCCGTGTGTGAAATAAGTGAGACAGATACTCCTTGAGTGGTTAAAATACCTATTCAGAATCAAGCAAGGATCTGACCCAAAGCCAAGACCAACACAAAGTACAGAGGTCTCAGGCTTTATCCTGATTTTAGTCATCTATGGGGCCAAGAAAAAATTATTTTTTTAAAAAATAGCAAAAGCAGTTTCTAAATACCTGTTACAAGATAAGAAACACAGAACTACTCAGACCTCTTACCTAGTGTTTCCCCAGCGATAACTAACATTCTGCAAAACTACAGTACACTATTGCAGGCAGGAAACTGGCCTTAACAAAAGGAAGGTTGGGAGTACTCTGGTGACAAGCATTCCTCAGGGTGCACATTCATGATCACACTGCCTCTCTTTTTGCCCTCTTCCTAGCCTCAGGTAACCATTGATCTGTCTCAAGTAGTGTAATATAATTTTGTCACTTCAAGAGCATTCTATACCTATGCCAAGGAGAAGAGAAAAAGCGGGAGCAACAGTGGTTTGAGAGCATTGAAAATGCTGAGCAAGGTGGTATACCCTTGTAATCCCAGCACTTGAGAGGTAGAGGCAGGAGATCAACGTTCAAGGTCAGCCTTGCTTACTTGAGACACTCTCTCCACAAAACCAAGTGCAGTGAAATGAAATGGCTGTACCCACACTGGTGCTCTGAACTGGTGTGCATGATAACCCTTTGTACTGAGCCAACTACAGTTCGCTGGCTTTTCCTTAACCATCTGTGAAACCTCCCTGCTTTGCTTCAGCTGCTGACACGGTGAGAAACACCCAATCCTTGCTTAAGGAAAACAACTGAACTCAAAAGCAGTCACAATTTCTGACCAGCCAATAACATAAACTTCATCCTCTGTGATGTTAATCTTTAAATATGTCCATTATTGTAAAAAAGCAAGTAGTACATTTGCAAGGTGGTTTTTAAATGTGTTTTCCTAGATTCTAATGCTGATGAGCCCCAAACACGTGTAAGTCTTATTTTAACCTGGGTTGAATTTTATTCTCAGTGAGCATAGAGAACTACATAGTATGACAAATTTCATTTACTCTACTTTTTGGTCTTTCTGTTTTGATTTAGAGTTTGTTTGTTGTTTGTTTGTTAGTGCTAAGAGAGTCTTGGTGAACCCAAGGGTTCATGCCTGCTAGGTAAGTGTTCTACCTTTGATTAAAATTCCCAGTCTAGTAAATTTATTATTTCACATTTAAGTCTATGATCCACACTGGGTCTGACTCCCCTGCCTGAAGCCTATCCCAAACTATTACACTCTACCTACTGTCTCAGTGTTAGGTATCCCAGTGAGTTGTTAGCAGGCTTAAAGGTCACTGAGGATGGATTCCCCCATCCTGATAATTAACAATTTTCAAAGGCAAGAGCTAAAACTAGAGAACTCTGATTACCGCTCCAAAGTGTGGGATCTGAGTGTATCTTTGACCCTGGGCAGAGATATGACATTCTAAACTATCCAGACAGACAGAAAGAAAGAACGATAGATAGATAGATAGATAGATAGATAGATAGATAGATAGATATAGATAGATATAGATAGATATTTTTATTTAAGATTACCATCTAGCCTGAGGCTTTCTGCTAAAGAACAAAGATATAGGCCAATTAAGGTATCATATTCCTGTAATCGCAGTACTCCAGAGACAGAGGCAGGAGGATCATGAGTCTAAGGTTGTATAATGAGATCAAGGCAACTTGGGCTACTTATGCCTGTCTTAAAAAACAAAACAACAAACAACAACAAAACCAAGTGCTCTTCTGTAATCCAAATGGACCTCTCAATTACCTCCAGAAAAGCTTCCTGTTCTAAAAACTTTAGAAATCATATAAACCCTACCTAAAAATGTAGGTTGGCACAATGGTCTCTTTGGCCATTGTCCATTCTCACCCCTTCAGAGTGTGCCCTATACTCAGGTGTCCCTTGGTCATTGCCCACAAGAGTACTTCACATTACACTGTAATAAACACTATTTCTTTTCTGCATTATGCTTTTTTTTGTCTCATTTGAATTCTTTCAACAGAGATTATGAGAACTGTGTGTGTGTGTGTGTGTGTGTGTGTGTGTGTGTGTGTGTAAGGAGTCCAAAGTGAGATCCTGGCAACGTCAGAGCAGCAACTCAACTCAAGCTAGATAATCCAGAATTTGCATTTTGTGTCATCCTTTTCCTAGTATTTAATTTATGTGGGGTTCTAAAGGATGACAGCCCGGGCCCTGTGTGGCTAAGGAAAGTTCTATATATCAGGGAGCTATACCTCTAGCCCTCACAGTAATTATTTTTACATGTGTTACACTGGTTTCATTGTGAATAATGAATATGATCAGTTTTGATTATTATATTAATATTTGCATTGATATCATTATACTTCATAGAATATTATTAGTATTTTTATAATAACATTATAGCTGTGCTTAAAATGAAAATATATTATTTCAAAACAGAAAAGTATTAATCAGTTCTGATCAATAACTAGTATTTCAACTAATGGGAAAATATTTTGGATTTCTTAAATTAAATTATTAGACAAAAAGGACACTGTCAAATACTATAAGACTAAACAATAACCATTTTGCATGTCAACATAAACACTAAACATTAATTTAACTGAAAAATTTGATGTAACAGTACTGAGAAGGTAGGACTAGGGGGTAGACAGAAGAGGTTCAGGAGCTTAAAATTCAAATGTTTCATCTCGTTGGCCTGGAGAGATGGCTCAGGGGTTAAGAGCACTGGCTACTCTTGCAGAAGATCCAGGTTTGGTTCCTGGCACCTGTATGGGGGCTCACAACTGTAACTCCAGTTCCAGGAGCTTCAATGCCCTCTTCTGACCTCCTCAGACACCAGGTGTGCATGTGACACACATATGTACATGCACATAAAAATAAAACAAATAGATCTAGAAACACTTTAAAAATAAATAAAAATGTGAATTTTCCATATCTAGAAAAGAATAAGGTTCTCTAAAATGTGAAATTAATGAACAGGAGTTCAAATTGTGTGTTGGTGTCTGTGGATAATTATTAGGAAACACGAGTGAATGTCCTGGAAGTGGCTACAGAGCAGCTATCAAGAGAGGAGATGGGAATGAAGCCTACAGCCTTATTAAAAACCGGATGAAACTTGTGCCAGGTGGTGGCGCACGCCTTTAATCCCAGCAACTGGGAGGCTGAGGCAGGCGGATCTCTGTGAGTTCCAGGCCAGACTGGTCTACATAACGAGTTTCAGGCCTGACAGAGCTACATAGTGAGACCCACAAAATCTCAAAAGCAACACAAAACAAAACAACACCCTTACCTTCCAAAAGCATTTGACTGGAAACATTTATGTGCAGAACTTGAAATAAAACTTCATTTAATAATAGTTTTGTTTTTGTTTTTTGAGACAAGGTTTCTCTGTGTAAACCTGGTTATCCTGGAACTCCTTCCATAGACCACGCTGGCCTTGAACTCAGAGATCTGCCTGCTTCTGCCTCCTCAGTGCTGGGATTAAAGGTGTGCGCCACTACCACCTGGCTAATGGTTTTTTTTAAAAAAGGAAACAAGTTGTCAAAGCAGTTCTCTGGCATGTCAGACAGTGCTTTCTCTTAGAACAATGGGGAAGAGAACAATTTTATTCAGGTCATAATTGAGAAATGAAATAAGAAATAAAAGTGGGCACCAGGTCAAGAGAGACTCTGGCTCTCATGCTTTCCCACGCTCTTCACGATGCCCTGGAGACACGTGGCACAGAGGAAGCCACAGCCTTTCTTCTGGGGTGTCTGGAAATTAGGCTTACTGGTTTAACCTATAAGCTTAATGTGTGGATCTGATACCTACAACCCT
>CABHPQ010161855.1:0-24588 GCA_902168405.1 Peromyscus aztecus | reverse complement strand
TTTGCTTCCATAACATCAGGGATGGGTCCCTGTGACTCTAGCAAGTTTCACCTTTCCCAGATAGGTGAAGCTGGTTTACTTCTTGAGTCTCACAAACCTTCCTCTTTCTTCCTGGAGGGAATGTTCTTTTTTTTGTTTGTTTTTTGTTTTTGTTTTTTGTTTTTTTGTTTTGTTTTTTAGAGACACGGTTTCTCTGTGTAGCTTTGTGCCTTTCCTGGAACTCACTCTGTAGACCAGGCTGGCCTCGAACTCACAGAGATCCACCTGTCTCTGCCTCCCGAGTGCTGGGATTAAAGGCGTGCACCACCACCGCCTGGCTGGAGAAAATGTTCTAATTCAGAGAAAATGGCTATCCCATGTCTTCTGAAAGATGATAGCAATCAATTGTACTTGTTATTAGGTCATAAGGGACTACATCTCCAATGCTTCACAGCCTTATGTGATGGTCAACCTAACAGAACCCAAGGTCTCTGTTAGAGGAAACCATCACACAAGGCGTTATGGAATTACTGCCTTTTGAATGAATTGGCTATTTCTTGTTGTAAACTTCTTGTGCAATAACAGCTATGGTATCTCCCCATTTACTATGCATCTCCATGTTATATGTGCATGTAATCTCATGACTGCATCTCAATCTTATGAGCACACATAATTGTGGATAGTCTAGAAGATGGTTTCTTATTTAACTGTACAATTTTTATGATTAGAAACATACTAAAATATGCTTCACAACAGAGTCTATTGTTCCATGTGGACTGTAGACACTTAGAGGTCTTGTTTTCCACCCTTAGCCACTGACAAGGCAAAATTGGCCAGACGAAGTGTCCTTGTAGAACTTTCACAGAGTGGAATTGCAGGTACCTGGCCTTGTTGGATCAAAACCCTTCAGAAGAATTATAGCAAACTAGAAGTGATAGTGCAGGTGTTTGGCCTTGGTATATCTTAGTGCTTCAAGAGATCAATAGCACCTATGTTGCCCTAAGCTTCTTCTACCAGCACCTCCCCACTCTGATTCAAAAAACAATTAACACTGTATTTATTTCTATACCAGTTTTTAGTGCAAGATTTTAGGCTCAGTAGACTAATTATGTATAGGTCCTAAGATTCAGGTGATTAACAGAAAAAGGCTGTTAACCAACTAACCATGTCTAGATATTATTAATCACATAAAATAGTACACATATTCTTTGCCTTTTCCTTAAATCTCTCATTGGTTTAATTTCTTCCCTTGTAACCCTTGTAGCTATCTTTTTAAGAGACAGCCAGAACTTGTTACAACCTACAGCTGTTGTCAGTCACCAATTAAGCTGACCAAGTCTTTGCCAAGAGAGACTCTTATCAGAAAACTTGTCCCTGAGAGTTTACTTTGTAGTTTTTACTGACAAGTTGTTAATGAATGGAGATGTATATATATGGAATAAAGAGGGAACGAAGATGGAAAAGAACTAGATAGAGATGAGAGAACAGCAGGAGGGACTGAGAGGGCCTAAGTATGAGAACAGAAAAAGAAGCTGTGTAAATAGAATTGACTGAGAATAAAGTGAATGGACTAAAGAACTCGGTGTGCTTGGATTCATTTGATATCCCTCAAATATTGTCAAGAACTTTTCTGCAATTATTGAGAAAAGTATGATTTCTATCTTTGAGTACATTTATGTATTGAATTACATTTATTGATTGATGTATGTTGAACTTCTCTGTATCTCAAGAATGAAGCCAACTTAATCATGGTGGTGACCTTTTTGATGTGTTCTTGATCTGCAAGTATTAAGTTTTTTTGTTTGTTTGTATCTATGCTTATTGGGAGATTAGTCTAGTTTTCTTCTTTTTGTTGTGTCTTTTTCTGGTTTAGCTATCCATGTGATGCTGATTTCAGAGAATGAATTTGGAAGCCTTCCTTCCTTTTCTACTTTAAAGAATACGTTGGGAAGTACTGACCTTATTTCTTCTTCAGTGGTTTAGTAAAATTCTGCAGAGAATACATAGATGCTGGGAGTTTTTAAAACAGGAAGTTAATTTTACTACTGCTTTAATCTTATTGCTTGTTTTAGGCTCGTTTAAATTATTTGTCTCATCTTGGTCTAATTTTGGCATTGCATCTATAAATTTATCAATTTCTTTTAGATTTTCCAGTTTTATAGAATGAGGTTTTTAAGGTATGTCATTATGATTTTCTGAATTTCCTTGGTATCTGTTATAGTGTCTCCCTTTTCACCTAACCTTATTGAGTATTCTACTTTCTTTTGTTAACTTGTCTAAGGGTTGTCTATTTTGTTTATCTTCTCAAAGAACCAATTCTTTTTTCATTAATTCATTCATTTTTTTTTCATTTGTGTGTGTTTATGTGTGAGGATAAAACTGCATATGGTACACACATTCAGACCAGACAATGTGAAGGACTTGGGTCTCACCTTCCACTATGTGGGTCCTGGGGATTGAACTCAGGTTGTTGGGTGTGGTAGCATGTGCCTTTCTTCACTGAGCCATCTCACCAGCCCTCATTATTCCTTTGTTTTGTGTTTTATTCAGTTAGTTGTTGTTTTCATTCTATTTCATTAGTTTCTCCCTTGGTCTTAATTATTCCTTCCTATCACCTACTTTCGGGTTGGGTTTGCCCTTGTTTTTCCACGGCCCTAAGGTGCACACATCATTATTTACTTAAGATCTCTCACTTTGCAATGCAGGCACTTAGAGCTACAAATTTACCTCTTAGGCCTTCATTGTATCCCATAGGATTTTGTATGTTGTATTTCTGCTCTCATTGAATTCTGGGACCCTTTAAATTTCCTTCTTGATTTCTTTAATGAATCTGTTGTTATTCAACAGTGTGCTGTTCAATTTCCACAAGTTTGATGTTTCTTTTGCTGATTTCTAGCTGGTCAGAGAAAAGTACAAGTATTTCAATTTTCCTATATTTGTTGAGACTTGTTATTTTTCCTGATATGACCTATTTTAGCTTAAGTCTCATGGACTGCTAAGAAGAATGTGTATTCTGTAGTGTTTGCATAGAATCTGCAAATGAGTTTTAAGTACACTTAACCCATGGTGTCCTTAAATGCCAACGTTTCTCTTTATTTTTGGTCTGACCTATTGGTGAAACTTAGGTATTGACATTACCTACTATTGATCACTGTGTTGGGTTACTTTGTTGTGGTAGTAGTGCCTGTTTTATGACATCGGGAGCACCTGCACTCCATATGTGCATGTTAGAGTTGCAATCTTCTTGAATTACTCCTTCACTCAGTGTAATGCCATCTTTATTTATTCTGATTCAGTTTGAAGTCTATTTTGTCAGATATTAAAAGAGTGGTATGTGGTGGATGGAATGAGATGTCCCCCATAGTACTGGACATTTGAATGTGTGCCCCCTAGTTGGTGGTGCTGTTTGGAGAGGCTTAGGAGGTGTGAGATTGATGGAGAAAGTGTGTCATTGGAGGAGGGCTTTGAGAGCTTGGAGACTTCATTCCTAGTTTGCTCTCTACACTTCTTCCTCCCAGTTCAGGACATGAGCTCTCAGCTTGCTGTTTCAACCTCCACACCTGCCACCTCTGCTCTGCCATCATCAGCTCTAACCCTCTGGAGCTGTAAGCCTTAATAAATTCTTTCTTCTTTGTTCCATTAATTATGGCACTTTATCACAGAAACATAAAACTAATACATGATACCTGCTTGCTGACTGGTTCCATTTGCTTAAATACTTTTGCACATCCTTTCACCTCAAGGAAGCCTCTATCTTTGATGGTTAGATGAGCTTTTCAGAGGAAAATAGGGATCCTATTTTCTCATTTAACCTGCTAGTATGTCTTCTGATTTGGAAACTTAGACCAATAAAATGCAAAATAGTACTGAAAAGTGTGTTTTATAGTCTTTGGTTTGTTGTCTTGTAACTGCCCTATCATCATCCATTTTATTGTCTTCTTGGATGTATTTCTTTTTTATTACAAAGAATTCCTTTCAGTATCCTTGGTGGAGCTGACGTCGTGGCTATAAACTCTTTTAGTCTGCCCTTATCATGGTATATTTTTCTTTCTCCCTCACACATGATAGCTTTGCTGGGTTAGTTTGGGTTCCCAGCTGTGATCCTTGAGTCTCTGTGGAGCAATCAGCTGTTATGATGAGCCTGCCTTTACATGAAATTCGGTGTTTCTCTTTTGCAGCTTTCATACACCTTTATTCAGTGTATCTGGTGTTTAAACTGTGATACGGTGTGAAGTTTGTACTGTGGTCCTGTCTATGGGTATGCTGTAAACTGCTTGTACCTGGATGGGTCCCTCTTTCCCTAGATTTGCAGAATTTTGTTATGTGTGCATCAAAAATATTATCTATGCCTTTGGAATAGAGTTCTTGTACTTCTATGCCCATATTTGTAAATGTGGCTTTCTCATGATATACCAAAGATTTCACATGTTCCATTCATACTTTCAAAAAATTAATGCCTTTAACTAAAAATTCCAACTTTCACTTTGTCTTAAACTTCTGAATTCTGCCCTTCTCATAGTCTAATCTATTGGTAGGGCTTTCCATTGAGCTATTTATTCAAATTTTCATTTCCAGCATTTCAGATTTTTTCCCCATTATTTCTAATCTTTCCCCACCTATCCTGTACTGCCTTCCTTATTTCCATCAACAGCTTATTTCTGTTCTTATTCATTTGTTTGAATACATTTGCAGTCACTTTATAAAATTCTTTGTCTGGTGCCAGGCAGTGGTGGGTGCATGCCTTTAATTCTAGCACTCGGGAGGCAAAGGCAGGTGGATCTCTGTGAGTTCGAAGCCAGCCTGGTTTACAGAGCGAGTTCCAGGACAGCCAGGGCTGTTTCACAGAGAAACCTAGTCTCAAAAAAAAAAAAAAAAAAATTCTTTATCTGGAATCTCATCTACATCTTTTCTACTCTGGGACTGACAGTTTTTTGTTGTTGTTTTTGGGACTTACACATTGGTTTTTGTTATTTTCTTCCTGTGGGAGTTCTTGCAGTGTTCTGCAGGAACCAGGTCGTGCTATGGTAAGCTGTTCTTTCTCCATTAGGCTGGTATTCTATTCCCAGACCTCAGCTTAGAGCAGTGCTTCTCAACCTGTGGGTCACAAACCCCTTTGTGGGGGTTGACCCACCCTTTCCCGGGGGGTCACATATCATCAGATATTTACATTACAATTCACAACAGTAGCAAAATTACAGTTATAAAGTAGTACCAAAATAATTTTAAGTTTGGGGGTCACCCCAACCCGAGGAAGTGTATTAGGCAGGTTGAGAACCACCGCCTTAGAGTAAACTTCCAACTGCAAAACTAGACAGAGCTCCAGAGTAGAACCCCTACTGCTGTGTTCCCTCTGTGGTGTCTTACATTCCTGTCTTGGCTCCTAGAAGGTTGTCTTACTCCTATGATGGGCAGTCACTTTGTCTTCTCTCATTTTGATGACTATGTGTCTTAGGTGGTTACTGGCTCATAAGTCTGGAAGTGGCTCTGCAGATGGGTTCTGACCTTACAGTTTTTGAAAGTTCTGTGTTGAATGCTTGGTGTGGTGTTTGCTGTTACCCCAGCTTGGCTTGGCTTGGCTGGGTAAAGTTCAGTATCAGAGAAAATTCTGAGTGGTATGATCTGAGGTCATCCTGGCTTGGCGAGTTAACTCACAGGTGGCTGGGGGGGGGGGGGGGGGTAAAAATGGAGTTATGGGTCTCTGACCTCACACAGGGCCGGTCAGTTCAAGTGGGCTGTACCAAGAGGGTGAGTGCAAGGGTGTGGTGATATTCTCTACATGCTCTAACAAAGTTTGTCTGAAGATCAGAGGGCATAGCCAGCCATAGTTAGCCATAGAGGCCAGGCAGTGGTGGCACACACCTTTAACCCTAGTACTCAGGAGACAGAGGCAGACGGATCTCTGTTGAGTTCAAGGCCACCTTGGACTACCTGAGATTAATCTAGTCTAAGAGGAACAGAGCTAGGTGGTAATGGCTCACACCTTTAATCCCAGTACTGGGGAGTCACACGCCTTTAATTCCAGCACTAGCAAGGTTGAGACAGGAAGTGATATGGCTGGGCAGAAAAAGGAATTTAAGGCGGGAGGAGACAAGTTCGGCCCCCTTTCAGCTGAGGACTGGGATATTCAGTCTGAGCATTTGTGGAGACAAAACCTTTGGGCTGAGGAGTTGGTGAGGTAAGAAGTGGCTGTGCCTTGTTTCCTCTGATCTTTCAGCATTTATCCTGATATCTGGCTCCAGGTTTTTAATTATAAGACCAATTAGGATTCATGCTACATAAAGGTCTCAGACTTCACATGTGGATGGGAAGGTCAGCATGGAATGTGCATGCTTTGGAAAGCTGGGATGGACAGTGGTCAAAGATCTCTGGTTTGACTTTTAAATACAGAACCTTCTTGAAAACATCATTTTGTGTGTGGTGTGAGGTAGAGTCAGAAGTGCCCATCCCAACTTAATGGAGGTAAAGTTCTTCTAGATCATCTGTAGAAAACCAACTATTTACCTATTGAATTGCTTTTACCTCTCATTATAAATTCGTGTGTGTGCGCGCGCGCGTGCGCGCACAGTCCATGAAACACGTAGAGGTCAGACGGCAATTTGTGGGAATCGGTTCTCTTCATCCACCACGTGGGTTCTGGGGAACAAACTCAAGTTACCAGGCTTGATGCCAAGCACCTTTACATACCAAGACTCTATCTAGATTAGTGTAACTTTTTTCCAAGACAAGGTTCTTCTGTATAGCCCTGGCTGTTCTAGAACTTGCTCTGTAGACCAGGCTACCCTCAAACTCAGAGATGCACCTGCCTCTGCCTTCCAAAGTGCTGAGATTAAAGGCATGGGTCCCCATGCCTGGCTGATTGCTGTAATTTTAAAGTAAGTCATAAAAATTAAGACCTTCAACTTTAGGGACTGGAGAGATGGCTCAGTGGTTAGGAGTTCTTGCTGCTCACGTTCAGTTTCCAGCACCCACATGGTGGCTCCAGTTCCAGGGAAACCAATACCCTCTTTTGGTTTCCACGGGCACTAGGCAGTCATGTGGTACACATATATACATGTAGGTAAAACCCATACACATAAGATGACAATAAATCATTTAAAGGAAGATCTTCAATTTAACTCTTTTACTTAGGCATTCAAAATCAAATCAAATACTCAGTAGTAAATATTCAACAATGGACATATCTAGGTATTTTTAGAATAAGCTTGTCATATTCTATTTTCAACATTCCCACCCCCACCACACACACAATCTGTGATTTTGCCCTGCACTGACTTCAGCTGACTGTGTAGATGAACTTAGACGCAAACCTTAATGTTAACAATGAGATTTTGTTTACAACTTTTACATTTTTTCATAGCAATATTAAAAATCTTCAGTGGAGAGGTCCTGTATATCTTTATGTTTGTACTTAAATGTAAATGTTTGGGGACATCAAACATGTGATATTTTAAATCTTTACTTCCCAGTTTCTTCTTGTTAGTACCGGGAAATACACTGTGACTTATCATTTTGATGCCGTGGGACAAATGGCAGACTCGGCGAACACTGCACCACTGAGCTATGGCCTCTACTCCGCTGTTGGAGACAGCACTCCAACACTCTACAAGATTTCAATGAGGCTGATCACATGACTCAGCTCAGGGAGCACAACAAAATACCACATATTGGTGGGCTTAGCCAGCAAACATTTTCTTAAGAGACCAGAATGTCACAGCTTGTTTTTTGTTTTGTTTAGTTTGTTTTTGTCTGAAGGCTTTGAGGGACAATCTGTTCCATGCTCTTGTTCTAGGTTCCTATGACAGCTGGCAATAACTGGTCAATAACAAGGGCACCCTCAATGGTGTCCTTGGTCCTGAGTCTTCATATGACTCTTAGAAGTAGTAACACTGTTTTATAGAGGTCTACCCTACAGTAGACCTCTTCACCTCATTTTAACTAATTATATCTGCCAAATTAGATTACATGCCAAGATGTTCGGAACTATTTTTAAGGGAACACAATTCAATCCCCAGTATCACCTCAATTCCTTCAGTGATGATGTACTTTCCTACACCCCAAACATGAGGGCCTTGCCATATACCTGGCCTTACCACAGGAGTCTCTCAGAGAATAGTGAATATTGCTATAGTATTTTTGCTTCTACTTATGATATAGGACAATGGGAATTAGTTAAAAAGTTCACTGACCACTTGCTTGCCAGATGACTTAGTAATATCTGAAGATGTCAGTAAGAACTTTATTTCAGTGCTAGAGGTGGAAGCCTAGGGGCTCCTGAACACTAGTTAAGTGAGCTACAGTGCCAGCTCAAAACAGGGTCACTCATTCTGTATGTAGCCCAGGCTATACTTGAACTCACAGCAATCCTCCTGCTTTAGCCTTCTGAGTGCTGGGAATACAGGACTGAACCCTCACACTCAGTTTGTATTTTTTTATTTTCATTACTTTTAATTATGTGTATTTCAGGTGTGTCTGTGTGGGGTGTGTGCACATGAGTCCAGGTGCCTGTAGAGGCCAGAGTTACAGAAGCTGTAGTTACAGGTAGTTGTTAGATGCCTGATGTGGGTACTGGGAATCAAACTTGGGTCCTCTGGAAGAGCAGCAAGAGCTCCTAACTGCTGTGCCATCGTTTCAGTCCCACAGCTCGTACTTTTCAATAACCATGACTTCAAAGGCATCACTATAGTCAGCATTGTGACTGCTTCGAGCAGGGGTAGGAACCTCGGCAATCAGACTGGTTAATGACAAGCTCTCTGTACTAACAAGGTTCCACAGTGGACATTCTAAGCACTGGTCTACAATGGCTGTCACCTGCTCTCCCTGTTTCCAAGGATAGGCTAAGAGGCTCTCACACTTTGACAGTTTTCAATATTCTTAAGAATGGGTGAATCTGGAACCAATGAGATAGCACAGTGGGTAAAAGTGTTTGCTGTACGAGCTTGATGATCTCTTTGATTCTTGGAGCCCCTCACAGTGGAAGGAAAGAAATGACTCCCAGAAGCTGTTTCACATACAAAGTGGTACTCACACATGGACATCATACACACACCCCCACACACACACCCACACACACACCCACACACAGATAGACAAATAAACAACCCCCACCCATCTTTTTCCATTGTTCTAACCACACTTAACTCATACTTTCTGTTTCATGCCAACCCCAAACCACAACAAACACAAATGTCCACACCGCCCACACAAATCCTGTACTCCCTCCCGACTTCTGCAAAGCAGTTTCCCTTTAGACATTTTCATAAAAGCTTAATCTGAGTTTTTACCTCCTCTGTGAACCTCTTTCTGCCTTTACTTGTTTCCAGACTATTCTGTCTTGTACAGACTCTGTGATCATGCATTCCATTAGCTCCTCTTAGGTACAGCTGTGGACAGCAGAACCCTATTTTGAACTCTGAATTACACCTTGTTCCTTGTTCACAGGACAATTTCAGACAGTATAAGCATTAAGAAAAAATGTCTATTACAGTTACAGACACATATCCTTTTCTATAATCAGTGACTGTGGTTAACAAAATATCGTGTACATTTTTCTTTCCTAACATCAAAAGATGGATTAGATAATCATCTGTAGCAGGGTTTTCCCAAAGTCCTAATCATTGAGTAATACTTAGACTTCCATACATGACAAATAATGCTTTGTTTGCAAAATTAATTAAAAGATGTACTTTTTAAAAGACAAACTGCCTTAGAAGAGATTCCTAAATATTCTAATATCTAATTAAATATTGAATCAAATATATAATTATTCAAAAATCCAATTAAATACTGAATCAAATATACACTGAATCAAATCAAGTATAGTTATAAGGCTTATAGTTGAAAGAGACAGTAAAGAGGTAGATTTTATTTACCAAGTTACTAATAAAAGTACTTAAAAAGAGAAGCAGCCCCAAAAGAGGAAATGAAAGCCCATATAGAAATCCAAATGTTCCAAATAATCTTAGCCCTTGACATTTATTATGTGGTGGGGAGAGTAAAGATGTACCCTGATTCATAGCTTAGCAGTAGATTCCCAAATATTTACTTCATCATGATCTGAGTTCAGGAGTGCTGTCCTGAGACCCTGCCAGTGCAGAACAGAGAGCAGAAAGAGACAGGCTGTCCACTTGCCTCCCCACACTCTGCCTCTGCAATCAGGAAAAGCTTAGACCCTAGACCAAGAATCAACGAAACGCACATCGTGTGAATCCAAGCCACAGTGTTGACTGCTTGTCTTTCCAGAATGAGGAGAGCAAGAGAGCAAGTCTTCTGGAATGGCTCCTCAGGGCCCTTCCAGCTCTACTGAGAATCCTGTTCCTATCTCAGATCCAGCACTCTGCTGACCACAAAAGTTCTCTATCAGAAGAGCACAGCCCTTCAATCTACTCCAGGATCCACTTGCAACTGAACAACCTGTCTGAGTATTCCACACTGATTGCAGCTGCACATGAGCTCCAGGCCAGACTCTGCAGTTTAGGAGCTAGTCCTGAAGCAGGCTTCGAGAGATCAGCATCCTCATCACCTCATTGCTACCTGCAAAGGGGAACAAGGGAGGAGTCAGTAGGTAAAGGGTAGTCATGGATTTAAACTGTTGCTTCTTTTGTAATTACCGAAAAACGACAGTGTAAGAAACAGTATTTACATTTGTTGTTGTTTGGTTTGAGACTGGCTCTAATGTAGCCCAGGCTGTACTTGAACTACACATACAGTTGAGGACGACCTTGGATGTCCTTGAACTCCTGACCTTCCTGCCTCCACTAGTGCTAGCATTACAGGTGTACAACACCACAACCAGTAATATTTATGCCTTAGTTTTTTTTCAATTACACGTATTTATTGTGTGAGTGAATGAGTGAGTGTGTGTGTGGGGGGGGGTATATGTGGGTGAGTGTGTGTGTGTGCCCATGCCACAATGTGTATGTGAAGGCCAGAGGACAACTTTCAAGACTGCTTTGCTCCTTCCACCATGTGGGTCCTGGGGATCAAATTCAGGCCTTCAGGCCTTTTACCCATGAGCCATCTTGCGGGCTCCGTGAGATATTTACATTTTTAAACACCTCTCCTGATGACAAAAATGACTGTATTAACAAGTAGAAGAAAAATGGTATAACTCCAATTTTAAAATTTTAATCATACTTGTAAAAGGATAGGAAAAAGTCCAAACTTTAACAGCAACATATATATATATCTTAGATATAGAAACAGGAGTGTTTTTTTTCCTTTTACTTTTTGTGTATCTTATAGATTTTCAACAATACATATTTCTTTTGTAGTCAGAAAACAGAAGCATAAAATAAAACATTTGCCTTGAAGGAGGGAATTAATAGCTCATTTTATTTTTAATAGTGGCCTTCAGTACAAACAAAATACTAAGTAAAGCCCTTGTGGGAACAATAATCACACTATCTCAAAGAAAGCCAAATCCAAACTTCCTTCCAAAAGGGTGACATTTCCCACTCAAAAAACTCTGCAAGTTTAATTTCAGTATAAGGGCCTCAGCCAAATAAAGGTTAGAGCTCGTTTGGATAGAAGGCGGTCCTTTAAGATTCAAATTCAGACATAGGGACAGCAGGGCTCAAACTGTTCCCACACCGGTGACCACAGCCTTCACTCGGTCCACTGGAGCAGAAACTCTGAGGGTGGGACCCAGGAGCCTACTTAAAATCCTCCAGAGGAAGATTATGGTGCTCACTCAGGTATGACATGGATCCCTTTGAAGGCAGGGAAGCACAACCATAAAATACCCTACACTGTTTCACCAAGAGTCACAAGACAAGTCTCCATCCCACGCTTCCCTAGTCCTGTGACAGCCCTGGCTGCCTACACGAGTCGGAACAGAGCTGGGCTCCTTCCAGATTGACGCACTGATTGCGGAGTGGAAGACGCACTCTGTACCTGACTAACAGCGCAAGCAGTTGCCCAACAGATGTCTGTAGTTAAAGAAGAAAGCCCCATGCTGACGATTTTACTAAACACTAGCAATACCAGCAATACTGACAAGGACGACATTTAGACAATGCGGCTGCCAAACTACTTTTGGAAGTTTAGGATCCCTGAGGTTCAAGTCCTTTACAACGGTACAAAATACCACCAGTGTGCTTTCCAACAAGACTGCTCACGTCCTAGCTTGGTTTGAGCCTTCTCTGAAATCTACAAAAAGAAGTGGAGCGGTGTCTCACTCACGAGGGTGAAGCGGAGTCTCCTGGCGCCCAGCTTAGAATGCTTTCTAATGCAGCCGGAGACCAGCTTCAGGGAAGGGCTGAGGAGAGGAAGAATGGAGGAAAGACACGGGGCCTGGCAGGACCCCAGCTCAGAAGTACTGAGGCCGGCTGGGAAGAGAATGACCTCTGCGAAGTTTTACCTTCTAGGATCTGGTGGACCCTGGAGTCCCGCATATACTGCTGAACAGCATAATCCTTCAGGTAGCCATAGCCCCCATGCATCTGCAAAGCCTGGTTGCAGATCTGCTGGGAGACAGGGAGTAGATAGATGTCTTTGGTCCCAGGAAGCCTGTGGAGTCCTCGGCTCCCCTCCGCACTCCAAACCTCAGTCTGGCAGTCGAGAACAAACAGAGCCCAAGCGAAGCTCCAGATTCTAAATAGTCAGACATAAAGGCAGTCTTCCTACTGAACCAGTCAAACAATGCATAAACATCCGCATTGCTTCTTCATGCTGTCCTGGAGGCAAAGCTGCCTACAGTCACCGATTGACTGATTATAGGAAGTTCAGGCACCACCTAGTGGGCAATGTAGTCTCAGCGTGGAGACAGCTCCGTGCTGAAGTAAACATGGCAATTAGTGCTAAATTTGGGCTAGCATCATTGGGCTGTTTTGAACAATGCAAAGATGTGATTCTTCTAGAACACATCTGAGAGACAGTCTTACTGATGCATTTAACATCATGGAAAAGGCCACAAAGGCAGCAGGGAGAGCTCTCATGCAGACCTCAAAATCGTTTGTAACCCTAAGCCCCAAGGTGATTCCTTCACTGCCTCAGGAGGCTAGGGTTCTATAGATGACTCATCTCTCTCAAAATCCCCAAGCACAGTAGCTCTTCCTGTCTACGTCAGGAAGGCCAGAAGACTTATCACTTACAGTGAAGCATTCCTCTGTAGCAAAGAGCTTGGCCATGGAGCACAGGGCCACGGCATCTTCCCGCTCCTCCTGCAAAGCCACTGCGGCTGTGCGGATCATCAGCCGGGAAGCAACCAGCCTGGTGGCCATGTCCGCTAACTGGAACTGCAGGTACTGCAGCCACAGGAGAGAATGGAACCAAAAAGGACACATGGTTTTAGACAGGCCATCTGGGATCTGATCTGGAACCACTGATAAGACATCTTGAGCTGGCGAGCTGGCTCAGCAAGTAGAGGTCCTTACTCATACACAGATCTGACAATCCGAATCCTACCCCAAGATGACCCCATGCGTGGCAGGAAAGAACCAACACCTGAAACTTATCTGGACCTCCACATACATACTATGACATGCACGTAATTGCATACACACACACACACACACACACACACACACACACACACACACACACATCTCAAGTTAGGTGCCTTGTCTAAGTACATCAAAGTCTTTTGCCACTTCTAAAGCCTGCTTTGCTTGCCTTGGTATTATTGCCTCCTGAAAAAAGGCACAGCTACTTGTAAAACATACATTCTGATTAAGATGGGGGAAAGTTCTTCATGGGATATCAGCCCCACCCAATTCCACCAAGAACAGGGGCCCCAGGGAAGATCTCAACAGAATACAAATGCAGACCCCAGGTGTCTTACTTGGCTTCTGGCTAGAGGTGCTCCAAACTGCTTCCGGACCTTGAGGTGTTCTTGGGTAAGGATAACTGAAGCATGAGCAGCCCCAAGAGAGCAGGATGCTAGAGAGGAGGAGTCAAGACTTCAGCTGAGCCTGAATGACAGTGGCCAGCCTCAGCCTTTGCCTTCCTTCCCCAATTCCTTTCGGGCCTCACCAACATTGATCCTCCCGCCGTTCAGTCCTTTCATGGCTATCAGAAAGCCCTGTCCCTCGCTTCCAATCCTGTTGGCCACAGGGACAGCACAGTCTTCAAAGATCACTGCTCGGGTTGGCTGGGAGTTCCACCCCACCTGGCAAAAATCAGGGTCTGGGTGGCTGCCCAAGGATTCCCCAAGCAGGGCGGCCTTCCCTGTGGACAGAAGCTTGTAAAATGTGGGTTCCAGCACCCTGGCACTTAAACCCATCAGAACACAAAACAGAAGAAGAAAAAAGTTCAGATGTAAAAGTTTATCAATATTTAGAAAGATGCTTATTTCAGGTAAACAGTGTTTTGTTTATTTGTTAACATGGCCTTTCTTACTCTGTAGTCTGGGCTGATCTGTAGGATGCTCTTTCCTGCCTCAGGCTCCCAGTGCCGGGATTACAGGTGTGAGTCACCATGCCGGGCTAACACAGTGTAACACATTACACAAATCTACTTTGTATACTCTAGCTACAAATATCTGTCACTTCTTGGAGGATCAGGAGCAGATCCGCCCTCATTTTCAGTGCCTCTGTGAGTGCAACTTCTGTGAGAGATTATTTGGGAAAGTTTGCTTTTCGTCTATGTGCTGCCCAAGCGAGCATGAAAAGTTAACTTTTAAAGGCCTTCTGGACAATCACCACATTTCTCCTTTCCCAGGCCTAGTGTCCCTAAAAGGCGCTACAATTAGACAAGGTAAAGGTCATGCATCGTACCAGAGAGCCCTGATGTAGCATTTAGCAGAAATGACGCAGAGTGGGATGTTGCCTCACTAGAGCCAATTATATTGCATTTCCTAACCTGGCATTCAATGAATGACCTTGCAGCGGTGTTTGAAATCAGCCATTGAATTGGCAAATGCCACAAATACGAGTTTTTGTTTTGTTTCTCCAAGAAAAATGTCTTTCTGGAACATCACTGGATAATGTCAGATGTAAGCCCAGAAAAACTTCAGAACACTTGAAAGGCAGCCTCTGTCCCAGATCTACCTGGGCATAATTTCCATCTTCGGACAAGCCTGACTTCTTTGTGACCTTTGTTTCCTTACATAAAAGTGCTAAGTGTTGACCTAGGAAGTTCGTAGATCCTCTTAGGAAAGTCTCCAACGTTTCATGTCTAAACAGAAAGGCCTCACTCCTCATCCCTATCAGCTCCTCATCAAGGTACTCAGGAACTCAAAGGAACTTCAGGTTCAGCAAGGTAGCTCATGAAAACCAGGACCTAGACACAACACCTGAGCTCCCTCCCACCTGGAAGACATGGCTTTTACATCATTCCTAACGTACAAATGTCTAGCCAGGCATGGTGGTGCCTGCTTGCAAGCCTAGCACTCGGGACACAGAGGCAGGAAGAGCAGGAGTTCAAGGCCATCTCTGACTACATCGCAAGTTTGACATCAGCCTGGCCTCCATGAGATCCAGTCTCAGAAAACCAAAACCACACAAAATGGAACTGAATCTGTCCTCTTCTAAGCTCCGGTAGTCTCTACCCTAAGTCTGAAACTCTGAAACTTCTCACGACTGCCCCGTGTGATGGCTACCTCTGTGTTTCATCTCCTCAAACTGAATACAGACATCTGGAAGCAAGAATGGATTATCATTAAAGAAACAAAGTACGAATAGCCTCTACCGTCTCACACCTGTGAAAACTTTATTGTAAGAAGTATGTATCTTCATGGCTCAGTGCGTAAAAACACCTGCTGCACAAGCAACAAGTCCTCAGTTTACATCCCTAGTACCCAAGTAAAGAGCCAGGGGCTGCTGCATACACATCTGCCACCAGTGTGTATGCTGAAATGGAGGAATGAAAAGAGCAGATCCCATAGTTCACTGGCCAGGCAGTCGAGCCAACTCATCAAGCCATGTGTTCAAGTCAGTAGGAGACCCTATCTCAAAAAAAAAAAAACAAAAAAAAAAACCACACCAAAAAACGAAGTGGGGGGGTGGTGGTGCGTGAGAGGACACTTTGAGTGGGAATGGCCCCCACAGGCTCATATATTTGAATCTTGGTCAGCAGTTGGCAGAACTGTTTGGGAAGGATTAGGAGGTGTGGCCTTGTTGGAGGAGGTGTGTCACTGGGGGTGGGCTCTAAGGTCCTAAAGTCATTCCTAGTTAACTCCCTCTCTGCCTCCTGCCTGCGGACCAGAACGTAAATTCATGACTGTCATGGACTCTAATCCCTCTGGAACTATGAGCCCCCAAACTAAATGGTTTATTTTATAAGTTGTCTTGGTCACGGTAGCCCCTCACAGCAATAGAAAAGTACTATGACAACACCCAAAGCTAACCTCAGCCTCCATATGCACCTACACAAGCATGCAAATGTGCCCACAGACACACAACCTACTTTCTGTCCCTGTATGGATAGACTTCTTCTCCTAATGCCCTAGGAAAGCCATAGGGGGCTGGAGGAGGGAGCAAATGATCCACTCTGTGCTGTGGAGTATTATTTTAACTGGGCAAAGATGTGTTACATTTGTTTATGCTGCAGAATGTTGCTTTAACTGTGTAGCAGTGTGTTGTACTTTTGTTTATGCTGTATTTGCTTAACGATGTAAGGATGTGTGTTTAATTAGGCAAAGATATATTACATCTGTTTCACCTTGCCTGCCTAGGGCACTTGATTGGTCTAATAAAAAGCCGAACGGCCAGTAGCTAGACAGGAGAGGGATAGGTGGGGCTGCTGGGCAGAGAGAACAAGAGGAGGAATAAGGAGGAGAGAATGAGGGACTTGCCTGGGGCCAGCCAGGCAGCCACCAGACACAAGAAGCAGTGAAAGTAAGATATAGGGAAGGAAAGAAAAGTAAAAAGCCCGAGGCAAAAGGTAGATAAAGAGAAACAGGTTAGTTTAAGTTAAAAGAGCTAGCCAGAAATGAGCCTAAGCAAGGCCAAGCATTCAAAACTAGTAAGTCTCCATGTCATGCTTTGGGAGCTGGTTGGTGGCCCAAAAGAAAAGGCCTGGTATGTTTTATAGACAGTCATAGAAAAAAGTAAATAAAAAAAAAAGTTGATTAAAAAAAAAAAAAAAAGAATAAGCCACATAGAGATGGGAAATACACAGAGAGTCTGGATTCTGTAGGGTATTATGTTGTCTTTGAACTTTTTTGATTGCTGACAAGCAAAGGACAGCTGCTGGAGACATGGGATTGTGGAAGGGACTGATGAAATAAACCGGCCTGGGTAACATGCCTTAACTTTAAAATAGAAGTTTAAAGGTGCATTGCTTTGTGGAAGAGGTTGTGCTTTTGTTTCCACAGGAAACGAAAGGCTGTGGATTCATTCAAGGGTAATAGAGATCGGGTTTAATGGAGGAAGACCCCCTGAAACCCGGTCTACCACTACCTTCTGGAAGACCTGTGTGCCTAGACAACTGTGTGAACAAGCATTCCTGCTTGGTCTTTTCACTCTTCTGCATATTGTCCGCGCTTCCAGACCTCCATGACAAAACTCATTCTCCCATAGAAAGCCTCTTAAAAACTAAATCCAAGATAGAGTAAATAATTACCCTCCTATAAAGTTAACACAAAGTGGGAGGTTAAAAACTCTCATTAATATTGTTAAATATGCTAACTGAAAGAATCCAGCCCCTACATTGCTCAATGCAACCCCATCTATATGCACCAAAATTCTTTTTTGCTTCTGAAAATAGGCAAATATTTTTGTTTTTATAATTTTGAGGTGTGTGTGTGTCACATGTAGCCTGGGCTGGCCTAGTACTTGCAATCTTACTGCCCCAGCCTTCCGAATGATGGAATCATATGTGTGATTTGTGTACCTTGCCCAGCTGTAGAGATTCTATACAGGTCAGTCCAAACAGGGCTAGGAATGACTAAGGATTGCTGTGGGATAGTACCCTGTGTGAAGATGTGTTGCTGTTATTGGTGTAATAAAAAGGTGAACGTCCAATAGCTAGGCAGGAGGTACAGGTGAGACTTCCGGGGAGAGAAAGGAAGAAGAGAAGGAATCTCAGCATGCAGGGATGCCAGGAGACACAGAGAGGAAACAGGATGTGCAAGATGGAAGAGAAGTAACATGATAGAACGTAGATGGATAGAAATGGGTTAATTTAAGTTATAAGAGCTAGTGGAACAAGCCTAAGCTATCAGCCAAGCTTTCATAATTAGCAATAAGTCTCCATGTCGTTATTTGGGAGCTGGCTGGCGGGACAGAAAGACTCCTTACGAAGGATTCTGCATCCTCCCAGGAGCCAGCACATAGTTTTGAACACTGTAGGCATCTAATAACCTGTTATGCTACAAAAGAGAGGAGACACTAAAACCTATATATGACCCTTTGGCAGTTGTTAAGAGCCAGAAAGCATCATGCAGAAAAAGAGGAAACGCTATGTAGATGTAAGAAGTATTTAGGGGTCATTTCATAACTGACTTATCTCCCAAAACCCTGATCTAAGGACAGCAACTGTACTCCTGTTTTGATTACCTGTCCTGAAAAAACCTCCTCACTTATCAGCAATTACATTATCACAAGTTTCCTGTTCAAGGCCTGCGTGTGGGGTTTCTCAACCCTAGGAGTATCTTAGTTTTCAAAGCACTTACAGAAACAAGTCTTTAGATGGCTGAAACACCTACAGCCTCTCCCTGTCGATGAGTATTTTATCTTTGTCTAGAGAAGAAATGTGTCCTGAGACTTCTGACAAGCATCAGATCTTCTGTAAGTATCTCTTTCTGGGATAACGAAGTGTGGTGAAAGCTGAGTAAGAAACACAGGACAAGGGCTGGGGAGATGGTTCAACTCGTAAGGCGCTTACTGCGTCTGCACAAGGACCCGAGTTCAATCCCCAGTACCCACACAGGAAGCCAGGTGCGGCTGGGAAGGGGCTGACAGGAAGAGCCCTGGAACTCACTGGTCAGCCAGTCTCACTGACGGGGCAAGTTCCAGGTTCATGAGGAGATGCTGTCTGGTCAGGCAAAGGGAGGCAGATCTCTGTGAGTCTGAGACCGGCCTTGTCTACATGAGAACAGCCAGGGCTACACAGTGAGACCCTGCCTCAGGAACAGTAACAACACAAGTAAAGGAATTAAGTTAAAGGAGACCCTGGTGGAAACATGAGGCGGAGAACAATTGAGGAAGGCACCCAACATCAACTCCCCTCCAACACATGCACACAAACATACAGCACAGAAACAGAGAAAAAAGACAGAACAAAAGTTGGCACAGAAACAACAAGATAATTTAGACACTGGCAGCTTATGAAATCAGCTGGCAGAGTTTGCCTTTCCCCAGGAGTCTGTTTCTTTAGCAATGACTTCTCCGCTACATACCCACCCACTCGTGAACGTATTCGGTGAAATAGGGCAGGAGTTGGTCTAGCAGACAGCACAGACAACTCATAACTTGAGTTGCTTACAACTGAGTAGCCACTCACCTTCTTCTCCTTCTTGCCAAAGCTAAGGCCAGGGGTTCCCTTCTCAACAACTATGCAGGAAATGCCTTTGGGGCCCGATCCTCCAGTTCGGCACATGACCACATAGATGTCGGACTCACCACCCCCACTGATGAAGGCCTGTGGGTGGAGAGGGGGAGTATGAGGACCAGCGAATGCAGGAGTTCTGAACCTGACCTCTGGGAAAACCACTGGAAGATTTCTGAGGACAGAGCAAAGGCACAAGGCAGAGAACGGGTGAATGGGAAATGGCTCTGGCAGTGCCTACAGGATCAGGGACTTAGTTTGTAAAACTAGAAACAAGATGAAAATTCGTGCAGTTGTTCTAACCGGATCGTAAAAGACATGCAGTGAGATTCTCTTCCCAGCATGTAAACTTGTACATGGGATGCGAGTTCACAGACTCAAAGGAACTGGGGGCTATCAGGAGGCATGAGGGAACGGCCCCTAGCTGCCCTGGGAGTGCACGCTCTTACCTTGGAACCATTGAGGACGTAGTGATCTCCTTGTCGTTTGGCTGAGGTCAGAAGAGAGGCAGCATCACTCCCACTTCCTGAAGTCGGGACCAAAAGGGGAACAGACAGGGAAGGGAGTCAGCGAAGTCACAGCAGCTCAGCACAGTTCCATGTCCTCGAAATCTTCCTCAGAGAGTTCATCATGCACTACTTTAAAATCCACATGGCCAAGGAATTCCTCATACTTGGTAGAAACTGCTTACACCCAGCTGTCCACTGACTCTCTAACAAACCAGCTAACGGTGGTGTGCAGCCAGGAGGAGCTCTGACTTAAAGGCCCCTGGGACCTATACCTCACAACCAAATGCTTGGTACGGGTTATGTGCCAGTGGTCAAGGCTGCTCAGTGACCACACCGGCTCCACTTCTCTCCTTGCTGGGTGTCACTTGCAGGGAGGACAAACGCACCTGGCTCAGTGAGGCAGTAGGAAGCAAACTTCTCCATGGTACAGAGCGGTGGACAGAATTTGTGCCTCTGTTCCTCATTTCCAAAGCTGTCAATCATCCAGGCACACATGCTGACAAGAAACGGTATTGGCAGAGATGAAGACAGAAAAGAGAATTGGGGGGCGGGGGTGGGGGTGGGGGTGGGAAAAGAAACAAAGAATGAATGAAAGCAGGAGAGAGTGGGAAAAGGAAGAGAGACAAATGAGAAGCTTCAACTCGAAAGGGAGGGACTGGATTAAAAACATTCCTGGAATACGTATACCTGAGGCCCAGGTGTTTCTCAGATTAGTGAGTCCTAAAAATCAGAGATAAATGTACTTCCTATTACTGTCTCCAATTACTGGAGGTTTCAGTTGTAGATTGAGGAAAACTGGAGAAGTTTGCTGGTACCAAAACCGGGACTGGGGAGAAAGTCAGCAGAACCGATTCCCCAAGCACTAATATAGAAGACAACAGAATCAAATCCAGCAGCCAGCTGCAGACCCACTGTGTACCAGTACCAGCTTAGTTTCTCAAGTACAAGCAGCCCAACACGATTCATCGTTTTCTCATGTGAGCGTAGCCCTTCCCCATGTTTTCGGGTGTGAATGCTCACTTGTGGATGCTTATATAGGCTGTGGTGCTGGTGCAGCCCGTGGCCAAGGCTTCGAAGATGACAGAAGTATCGAGGCGAGACAGTCCAGACCCACCCACGTCTGTTCGTACGTAGATCCCCCCAAAACCCAGCTGCGCTGCCTTCCGCATCACATCCACAGGGAACAGCTCCTATGGGAAAGAGAGCAAGGCAGTCGGGGGCTGGCTCTGAGGCAGGCAATGGAGGGATGCGGGTGTCTGCATCGGGGAGATGATAGGGATTCTCTTAACTTCAAAATGCCCTTGCTGTTTTATAGTGGCATCCGTTAACATTAAGTTCGCCAAAACTTTTTTATAGGACTGCTTTGATTTCATGTGTGTCTAAATCTTTGTTCCATTAAGAAAGACAAGGGACATCTACATGATGTCTGGGATGGCTTCTGTGAAAAGTCTCCTACTGTTCCAGTCAGTGATGAAACACCATGATGAAAAGCAACTTGGGGAAAAGAGGGATTCTTTCACTCACAGTTCCATACAACATCAAAAGCAGTGAGGGCGGAAACTCAAGCAGGACAGGTGGCAGGAAGTGACACAGAGGCCATGGAGGGGGCTGCTTCCTGGCTTGCTTCCCAGGGCTTACTCAGCCTGCTTTCTTATAGAACCTACGACTATCAGCCCAGAGGTGGCCCCATCCACAATGGGCTGGTCCCTCCCACATCAATCACTAATAAAGAAAATGCCCTACAGGCTTGGCTACAGCCCCAACTTATGGAGGCAATTCCTTAACTGAGGCTCCCTCCTCCCTGATAACTCCAGCTTGTGTCAGGCTGACATCAAACTCTCTAGCACATCTATCATCAGTCTTCACACCTGCAGTAAGAGATGGTGAGTGGAGAGCAGACACTGAGTAGTTAGGACTATAAGGAGGGAGAAGTAAGTCATTGCAGGAGGCCTTTGTTGGAACATCTAGCCACAAGAAGACTCCTACCTTCTGATCCCACTCCGCCATATTGGGAGCCATTTCCCGAGCAGCAAAGTCAAAGGCCACTTTCTGAAATTCTTTCTGTTCTTCATTTAGGCCCAAGGAAGCTGTGAACAGAACCAGACATACTCAATTCTAGGATGGAAGTGAGAGAGCAGTTTCACTAACAAGGAATCCTCAAAGCTGAGGACAGACCTACTACAGCATTTCCTAGACATACCCTGTAAAAGCAAGAGAATGGCGCCATCCATTGTGTGTTTCATTGTTTCTGTTTTTGAGATAGGGTCTCAGGCTCTAGATCAGGCTGGCCTGGAGCTCCTGATCACCCCGCTTCTGCTACCCCATGTGAGCATCACTACTAGTTTCTCGGGTGGAGAAGGGACAGTTCTAGCACACACACACTTACCCACATTATCCTAAGATAAAACAATTCCCAGACATCTCTTCCTCAGTCACTTAGTAAGGTAAAGTTTTGGCCCCAAATAGGTACAGGTTTCAGGAGAGCAATGGGGAAGAACCAGGATGCACAAAGAATCAGAGTGGGAAGAGCAGGGTGCATAAAAATACTAACTCATCAAACAGCATTACTATTCTTTTTAAAACATGATTTTATTTATTTATTGAGTGTGAATGTGTATACGAATGCGGGTGTGTGTGGGGGTCAGAGGACAACTTTTGGGAGTGCGTTCTGGGGATTAAACTCAGGTCATCAGGCCTAGTGACAGGTGCCATTACCTCCACTAAGTCACCTTGCTGGCCCACCATTCTTCCTTTAATTCCAAGTGGGTCAGCTGCCTTTCCAAAGTTGTTTATCTCCTCTTACTCATAAATCCATTTTTTTTTTTTTTTAATGAAGGGCTGAAGATACAATCCAATGCAAAGGGTTGCCTCGTTGAGGTCCCTGTTCAAGCTCAGCAACATGAAGCAAAAATAAAAAACACAGAAGCCCCCAAATGACATGTTTTCTGAAGGGCTGTCCCAGCTTTTCTGCGTACATTCCTTGAAAAAGCCCCACCCAATCTCTGCCTATCTGGCAGCAGCCACCGTTTCCACCAACACGTGCACTTGAAAACAAATTGAGAAATCATAATCTGTGTATTTTGGCATACTTTCCAACTATGGAAGCAAAGGAATAATAACGCTATACAACCCATGGATAAGACTGATTAATAAATAAATAAATAAAGCTTTCTTATGTCAAAACAGTTAAATCTGCAATAGAGAAGTTGAATTCTTAGGAAGTTTCTGTCTTAGCCACTAGTGCTATGACTTGGTAACTGCTTCATTTCTCAGACTGAGACAAATGAAGCTTGGGAGAATGAACCGGCAGAGCGATGATGACAGACAAGGAAGACAGATGAACGGGAACATTTTCTAAAAACTCCTAAAACTTCCAAAGGCTGCACTAGAACAGCGTCTCATCAAAAGAAATAGTGAGAGACACGAACGTAAGTAACCTGGTCCCCTAGCGCTAAAACACAGAGTTGATTTTTACATTCATCCTCAGAGACCACATTCCGTAAGGAAGGTAGGGCTGAATTGGAAAGCAGGATTGTCTACCAACTAGCTAGCCAGAGTACTTTCCATACTTTCTAAGATGAAGCAGATTTCAAGAGAGACAGAGACACTGAAAGCAAAGAACTCAGGCAAAACTCTAGTGAGAAGCAGTGACCTTTCAAGACTTGAAAAGAAGACAGAACGAATTCCAGGAGCCAGAACAGTGGAGCAGACCCAGCAACGTGCAGAGAGGGTCGGAGAGGCCTACACTGCTCACATCCATGTCTCTTTTACTGTGAGAGCAACTGACTCAGGTATGCCACTACAGGAAGGGGTGAGTGCATGCCTGCACTTAGAGGCCCAGTAAAAGGTAAGGGTACAGTGATGGCTGCGTGTGTGTGTGTGTGTGTGTGTGTGTGTGTGTGTGTGTGTGTGTGGCGGGGCAGGGGGGGCATGTGGATGCTCTGTAGTTATATTCTAAGGTATGGCCCTTCAACTGGAAAACTTTGGTCATTATGATACTAACGAATACTGAAGAGTAACTATAAGGAAGACATGGGGACATCTGAGGTGGTATGGATGTAGAGTCAAGGAAAAGTACAAGCCATTCTTGACAATAAATTACTTTGGTGCCTGCTGGCTATGCACAGTCCTTCTAAGAACACACAAGTGTTGGCAGCGAAGTCTGTCCCTCTGGGAGTCAAAAGGTAAGCCTAGCATGGTAATTCACACCTTTAATCCCAGCACCCAGGAGGCAAAGGCAGGCGCCTCTCTGTGAGTCTGAGGCCAGTGGGACCTGCATAGAGAGTTCTAGAATATTCAGGGCTACACAGAAGGACCCTGTATCAAAAGAAATAGTGAGGAAGGAAACTTAGAAAGGAAAAGGTGTGAGGATTCTAGAGAATGCTTCCCTAAGAGACCCAGAGCAGAAACCTGAGGATCTCACCCTTAGGAATATGGTATGGGACAAAAACAAACAAACAAACAAACAAAAAATCAAGTTTTTTTACTGGAGGTGTTGGGGGGGGTGTCAGGCCATTTTTTCATGCTTTCTTGTACAAGTGCTGCTATAGCTCATAGTTTAATGCTCATCAGCAAAACTGGGGAGAAGACTGCTGCTGAGAGGTAATGCCCTTGCCTAGCATGTGTGGTACACACACACACACACACACACACACACACACACACACACACA
>CABHPQ010161853.1:7409-18913 GCA_902168405.1 Peromyscus aztecus | reverse complement strand
CTTTCTTTCTTTCTTTCTTTCTTTCTTTCTTTCTTTCTTTCTTTCTTTCTTTCTTTCTCTCTCTCTCTCTCTCTCTCTCTCTCTCTCTCTCTCTCTTTCTTTTTTTTTTGAGTGGCTGGGACCCTAACTTTCATCTATCTCCAAACCCAGAGTGCCCTCTGAGCCTTGCTGCACAGTTGGACAATGCTACTGACCTCCTGAAGGTTCTTCGCAATGGCGGTGCTCACCTGGACTTCCGAACCCGAGATGGGCTCACAGCCGTCCACTGTGCCACCCGCCAGCGGAATGCAGGGGCATTGACGGTTAGTGAGGGCAGGACCCTGGTCTGGAGGGACTCATGGGCTCATGCAGAAAGCTGGGCCTGGCATGGATCCTGAGGTGCCTTACCCTCAGACCCTGCTGGACCTGGGGGCTTCACCTGACTACAAGGACAGCCGCGGCCTGACGCCCCTGTACCATAGTGCCCTAGGGGGCGGGGATGCCCTCTGCTGCGAGCTGCTTCTCCATGATCATGCACAGCTGGGGACCACTGATGAGAATGGCTGGCAAGAAATCCATCAGGTGAGCGGGGGCCCTGGGCTGGATGCAGGCTGTATGCCTCTGTCTGGGATGCTTCAGTACCTCTCTTCTCCTCAGGCCTGCCGCTTTGGACACGTGCAGCACTTGGAGCACTTGCTGTTCTATGGGGCCAACATGGGTGCCCAGAATGCCTCGGGAAACACAGCCTTGCATATCTGTGCCCTCTACAACCAGGTAACACCTTGCGTCTCACCCCTCTGTCGGTTCATCTACATTTTCTGCGTGTGGTAAAGTGTGACTGCGCGTGTGTCTGTGCCGGCACGCAGGTGACCGTACACCCCAGCTTGTGCGACACTCCCATGTGTATGTTCTGTGCCCGATCTGGTTACTGGGTGACCTACTTAAACACATCTGTTCTCTGAACACACGTGTGTCAGTGTGCCCATATGTGTGCTCTTAACAGCTAGCTCTCAGAGGAGAGCTGCTTACGTAGTCCTACCTAGCCTAGGGACGCGCGTGTGTGTGTGTGTGTGTGTGTGTGTGTGTGTGTGTGTGTGTGATTCCTGTGCCTTGCACTCTTGTGCACCTGCCTCTCCTGCTGCCCACTGTGATTGTTGCTGCCTCCCAACAGGAGAGCTGTGCTCGTGTTCTGCTTTTCCGTGGTGCCAACAAGGACGTCCGCAATTACAACAGCCAGACAGCCTTCCAGGTACAGGATGTGTAAGGCTGACCCAGGGGGGTTGCTTGTGTGTCCTATTGACCTTGAACCCGGATTCTTCTTCAGAGGGCAAGAAGGGGGCGCTCACTCTCAGGACTGCCGAGGGAGGTGGGGCTGTGAGTGGGCTAGTGTGGTGCCCAGAATTTGAGGGAGTGTTTGCTGTGGTGGTTGCCTCTACCCTCCTCCTGTGGGTAAATGTCATACGACTCCGCGACTCTGGGGAAGGGCCACGTGGAGAGGACAGAAAGGCGGGTGTGGTGGGTCTGATTCCCCAGGAGTAGGGAGGAGCGCAGAGGTCCAAGCTGAGGGGTGTGTGACTGCTGCTCTACCTGACTTGAGCCAGGTTATAGTTCTGAGCCATTAGTCCGCCAGGCTGGTTGGCGCTGGATAGGATAGCCAGGTAGTTATCATCTCTGTGGCCTGGAGTTTTTGAGGAGTTGAGGGTATCACGGGAATTTATGGACCATGAAAGCAGCAGGGAAGGAAGTGTTTTTATTATTATTATTATTATTATTATTATTATTATTATTAATTTTATTTTTTTTTGAGACAGGGTTTCTCTGTGTATCCCTGGCTGTCCTGGAACTCACTTTGTAGATCAGGCTGGCCTGGAACTCACAGAGATCCGCCTGGCTCTGCCTCCCGAGTGCTGGGATTAAAGACGTGCGCCGCCACTGCCCGGCCTGTGTTTATTATTCTTAATGGGAGCACAGGGCCCTGAGAATGTCAGAAAGGCAAGCTGCTGTGGTCGTGTCTGGGAGTGTGAGGCAGAGGCTGAAGATGTGGGCACATCTCGAAGTAGATACATCAGGGTCTGTTGGCCAGGTTTGGGGACATGGGTAGGAAGAATGAGGGCTGAAAAGCTGTGGGGCCAGGATTGATATAGGAGTCGTGGCTGCATGTAGGGGCAAATTAGAAGTTCTGCTAGTGTGTGAAGACCTGTTCATGTTTTAACTCTCAACCTGGTGTCCCAGAGGCACCCTGGACTGAGGCCGATGAGGGCAGTGGGCCAACTCTGGTTGCTGGTATCCTATTTCTTGTCCGTTGGAAGTGCTGTGCCCGTAGACACTGACTGCTGTGACTCGAGAGACGGATGGCTTAGGATCCCAGCAGGACCACCTGGGGTGGGGGTCAAATCTGGGTTGCTGAGCCTCCCTCCGGGTCCTCCATGTGTTGACTTCTTTCTCCCAGGTGGCCATCATTGCAGGGAACTTTGAGCTCGCTGAGGTAATCAAGACCCACAAAGACTCGGATGTCGGTGAGTTCTGCCTACCCATAGATCCTTTCTGAATGGGCTGTGATGCTCATAAGCAGTGGAGGTGTAACAGGGCCCCCATACTCCAAGACAGCTGTCTGCTAGTGACCCTTGCAGACCTGGGGACTGTGATGAACAATGGCCTGTGTGGATTGAACAGAATTTTTGGTCAGGGTCTAGAGCAGGTCCGGACTCTAGGCTATGATAGCCCTGGGCCCAGCAGTTGACATTTAGATAAGGGTCTGTGCTTCCCATTAGTTGCTAGGGCTGTGTTTAGCCTCCTATGGCTTCCCGTGTGACATGATCCCATGAACATACTTGGGGAGAGAACAAAACACGATGGTGAGGATGAAGATGAAGTGGGGATAGGATTGTGGGTGTCTCCTTGGCCAGAGGATTTGAGCTCCCAGCAGGTAGTGCGTAAAAGAGACTTGGCATATGGATAAGCCCTAGGAGGAAGGACCAGATGCTGCATGTGTAGTTTTAGCTCCAAGACTGGCGGGCAGAAGGGTCCAGCCTATGCCTCTGTGCGTGCGTGCGTGCGTGCATGCATGCCTGGAGAGAGAGAGAGAGAGAGAGAGAGAGAGAGAGACACACACACACACACACACACACACACACACACACATACACACAGAGACAGACAGACAGACGGGGGTGGTGGTGGTAGTGTGTGCGTGTGCATGCGTGTTTGTTCCTGGAGCCAGGCTGGCTCATCCTGGGTACAGGTAAGTCTGCAGGGTACTGCAGGCCCCTCCTCCAGTAAAGGGTTGCTGCCCGGCTACAGCAAAGCCTTCTAGCCATAGGGATCGCTTTATGTTCTGGGTAGGCTTTTCTGCCTGTGACGCTTTCTGGAACATGGAGCCCCAGGCTCCTCTTTCTTCTGTGAGTGTTCCTTGAAGTGTCCCCATTTCTTGTTTCAATTTGCAGTGACATTGGGCAGCAAAGGCTGGAGCTGGCACTAAAGTTAGATAGAATATGCCTCAGTTCTATGACAGTCTGGCCTGGGGCTTCATCTTTGGACGGGCTTAAGATTAAGGTCCGTTTCATGTTTAGGGTTCTTCCTTGAGCAGCTCTCTGCTAATAAGGCTTGGGTGTGCGCCCCTTGAACCGTGCAAGGTGGGGCCATGATGGTGGTTGAACTGAGGGTGGGTGGCTTCCCCAAGAGAGATACCGCAGCAGCACTGAGTGTCTTCATGATCCATGGTACAAAGCAGGGCCCAGGTTCAGGTAGAAAGATGAGGGTATCGTTTTGGGGTTGATATTGGCGCAAGCGATAGCTACAGTTTGATGGTGGCTGATAGAGATGGTATTTTCTGGGATCACCCTGCTTATGGATGTTTGGGGGGCAGGTCTTTGTTTTGCCTGATCGTCTAATCCTGAGAGAACTGCTGACCTCTGTGGTGCCTCCCTTTGTCATACGTGAAATATAGTGTCTTAGAGTTATTTCATCTTCCTCTCACCTTGGTCACCTGTGGCCTTTGATCCTGGAAGGGGCTGAATTCTCAGAGGTGGCCAGTCACTGATCTGGCAAGAGATGAGGGACTTGTATAATATCTAGGATGAGAGGTGGGAGTATTCTTCTGCCCTTCATCCTAGGAATCTGGGGGTCACCAACTGAAGCACGCTGTCCATTTTACCCAAGTGTACTTGCTCAGTTGGGGTCAGGCACACCATTGCTGAGTATAGTGGGCGTCTGTGTCATCCGGTCCTGATGTAGACATCTGCTCTATACACCATCATGCATTTCAAGGTTACAGCTGTTCTAGTTAGGTTTCTGTTGTTGTGAGTAAACACCATGACCAAAAGTAACTTGGGGAGGAAAGGGTTTATTACAGCTTACAAATCCCAGTCGTACTCGATCATGAAGGGAAGTCAGGGTAGGAAATGAAGGCAGGAACTGAAGCGGAGCCCACGGAGGAATGCTGCTTTCTGGCTTGCTCCACATGGTTTGCTCAACTTGCTTTCTTCTCGAACCCAGAACCACCTGCCCAGCGGTGGCACCACCCATAGTGGCTGGGCTTTTCCATATCAATTATTTAATAATAGTAAAAGAAATGCCCCACAGACTTACCTATAGGCCAGTTTGATGGGAGCATTTTCTCACCTGAAATTTCTTCTTCCTAGATGACCTGGCTTGTGTAAAGTTGACAAAAAAACTAACCATCACCCAACCAGCCATCCCTGTGTAGTCATGAGATTTACTATGAACTCTCTTATCTCAGTTCACCTTCCTAATAGTCTCTTGTGAAGTTGATTATTGGACCGTTTTTTACAGAGACTTTTGGAAACCAGATCTCAGAGGGTTAATGAGAAAACCTACCCTTAGACCTGGGGGGGGGGACTCAGGGTCTGGGTTACCCACTGCCCTCTGCACATAGTCACTTTAAGGACATTCCTTACGTGACAGTTGTAAGTTACTATGTCTCACTCTGGGTCTTTGGGCAGAGGTCTGCACATAGGAGCTGTATGGAGCTCTCCCTATCCATCCTCCACTTCCTTCCTCAGGGTAGAGTCTGGTAGGCACCTGTGTCATGCTTCAAGAGACCCTTCCTATCTCTAGGCAGCCTCGCTTTTCTTTGTGAACCAACAGACCTTGGGGTGGGACTCTGTTCTCTCACTGTCTTTCTCTATTTTCCATTTCTGTTAGTGGACTACGCTCTTTCAGGCAACCGCCAATGTGCACAAAAACATTCTATGTGTATATGTTCTCAGACGGTCTATCTCATGTTTTTGGGAAGTGCCTCGGGAAATGCTTCTCGCATGGTGACGTCACCTGGAGAGCTTGTTCAGTGTAGGTTCTGAGTCCGGGCCTGGGTGTGGCCTGAGCATCTACACTAGTCATCAGCTCAAGGTGATGCCTGCTCTGCTGACCCTGGCTCTACTCTCTATAACAGGTGTAGACCAATTTGGCAGGTAGTGCTGCAGGCCAAAGCCTGCCCACGGCATAGTTTTCGTTTTTAAATTAAAGCAAAATGTTTCTTACTTAAAATTGACTACTTTTATTGACAATCCAGCGGCATTCCCTACATTTACAGTATTGTATGCCAGTTTTGTTGAATCCCAAAATGTTTTCATTGCTCCAAAGAATACCTCCGATATAGTAAGCAATTTTTCTGTGTTACCCTCTTCTCCTAACTTGTCAGCTGAGAACATAACTCCTACTTGTTATGGCTGTTTCTTATCAATGGAATTACAATATGACCCTTTCTTTGTGTGTGGCTTCTTTTACTTATTGTGGTTTGGAGCTTCATCTACCTTGAAGATCACTTCATTCCTTCTTATGGCTAAAAAGTATTCTGTTGTCTGTATGCATGGTACTGGGCTCATCCATTGGCCTGTTGGTGGATATATAAGTTGTTTCTACTTTAAAACACATACACATATGTGTAAATATATATGTTTTAACAAACTACGTATATGTGCGTGTGTGTGTGTGTGTGTGTGTGTGTGTGTGTATGTTGTGTGCATGTGTGCCTGCTCACTTGTCTGTATGTGCATCACATGCATACAGGTGCCCTTGGGGGCCAGAAGAGGGTACTTGATTCCCTGAAACTGGAGATACAGATGGTTGTTAGCCAGGACCTAACCTGGGACCTAAACCCATGTCCCTCTACAAGTTAGTATCCACTCTCAACAGCTGAGCTGTTTCTACTTTTTGATTTATGACTACTACTATCACAGACGATGTTTGTATGTATATTGTATGTATGAATACTTGTTTACACTTCTTTTGGGTTCATCCCGAGGAGTGGAATTGCAAGGCGATATGACAGTTCTTACATTTTTGAGGAGTTTCTAAACTGTTTAGCTCTAAACTTCTATCCGCTGTGCCTGACTTTCTAACTTCTACATTCTTCCCAATGCTTGCCTGGTAGTTTTTTTTGTTTTTTTTTTAAGTTGTGGTTATCCTAATGGCTCTGGTGTGGTATTTCGCTGTGGTTTTGTGGTTTCCTAATGCCCCAGGCTACTAAGCATATTTTCTTGAGTCTGTTGTTCATTCGTGTGTCTTGGGAGAAAAGTGAAGGCCTTTGCTCACGTTGAGATTTTTTTTCTTATTGTTGAACCATAAGAACTCTTTATATATTCTGAATATATAGAATGTAGGGCCAGCAAAGATGGCTTAGTGGGTAGATGTGTTTGCTGCTAAGCCTGGGAAATCCACATGGTAGAAGGAGAGAGCTGACTTCTTCAGGGCCTTCACCAGCGTCATAGAGCCATGGCACATGCTTGTGTTCATATATGTACATACGCAAATCAGTAGATGTAACAAATTAAAAATATGTTGTATATGATTTTTTTTTTTTGAGATAAGGTTTCGCTGTAGCCCAGGTTGGTGTTGACCTTGGTCTACAGTCCAGGTTGGCCTCAAACTCTTGACAGTTCTTCTGCCTTAGCATCTGAGATTACAGGAAAAAGCTACCATGTACTGCTTGGTTTCTTGCCCAGATTGGTTTTGAATTCTGGGCTCAGGTGATCTTCCTGCCTCAGCCTCTTGAGTAGCAGGGACTATAGGCCCTTGTCATCATCCTCCTCCCTCTTTTTTAAATTAAAAATTAAAAAAATTGCTCATGCTTTTGATGTTGTAGCTAAGAATCCATTGCCAAATATAAGGTCACATCACTGATACGAGAAAAACTTAAGCATGCTTAAGTTTTAAAGAGTTTTGAGTATTCCGCAGCTCCTAAATGGAGGTTGTACTCTGCAGGACGGAGCAAGAGAGGTCAAGTCTTTGTAGAGACACCATGGACTCTGCTTTGTTTGGCAGTGAAGTACCAGAGCCACTCCCGTTACCCGCATCCCAGTGAGATGATTTTTAAAAATTTATTATTATTTTGAGACAGGGTCTCACTGTGTAGTCCTGGCTGGCCAGGAACTCACTATGTAGATGAGGCTGGCCTAAAACTTACAGAGAGTTTCCAAGTGCTGGGATTAAAGACTTTACCACTATGCCTGGCACTTTAAAAAACAACAAACAAAAATAACAAACAAAAACAGTTGTCCACTTTGACGAGAAGTTGGGCAGAAGTGTCACCATAATGTGTCATGGCTAGATGTCTTGGACTCCGATCATACTGTTAAGATGTGGAAGATTTTTGTTGTTGTTGATCTCATTTTTGTTCCTAGCATACTGTGGATGGCTGTGAAGACATATTTGGGACCCTAGGAAAAAAATGTAGCACACTGGAGAATTAGGATGACTATCAGGCAGATGCGCAAGACTAGAGTAGGTCCTTAGCTGAGGATTCTACCAACCAACACACACACACACACACACACACACACACACACACACACACACACACACACACACACATATATATTGCTTTTTTTGTTTTGTTTTGTTTTTCGAGATAGGGTCTCTTTATATCCTGGAACTCACTATACTAAGCTGGCCTCCAACTCACAGAGATCCACTAGCCTCTGGGATTAAAGGTGTGTGCCACCATGCCTGGCTCAAAATAATGTCTTTCTTTCTGTCTTTCTGCCTGCTTTCTCTCTCTCTCTCTCTCTCTCTCTCTCTCTCTCTCTCTCTCTCTCTCTCTCTTTTGAGACAGGGTTTCTCTGTGTATCCCCGGCTGTCCTGGGACTCACAGAGATCCACCTGCCTCTGCCTCCCGAGTGCAGGGATTCAAGGCGTGCACCACCACCACCCAGCTCAAAATAATATTTCTACTGAACAAAAGCATAGCAAAGGTGAATCATTAAAACAAACAAAATCAGAGTCCAGAAAGAAGTTAGCCAAGACTTCTAGAGTTGAGCTCAAAGCGTGTTTCCTGGCTTGCCTCTCACAGGCCCATATTTCTGGCACTGGGGAGACAGCTGGCCTCCCTTGGTGGCCAGCATTCCGGTACGGTTGTCCTCTGGAATTGCATCAAGGTGTCTCTTTCCAGCTGCGGAATTTCAGGAATGAGCAGTTCTTGTTCTTAGTGATTCTAAGTTGGAAAAGTGGGAAAAAAATTCAGATGGAGGAATATAGAAGATCACTATCCAGTTCAGTTTATAGCTAATAATAATAATAATAATAATAATAATAATAATAATAATAATATTTTAAAATAGTGCACAGGCCCACAGTTTCAGAACAGTGTCCTGCAGTTTTCTCTGAAGCATAATTTTCTTCTCTTTTGCCATGTCTGTCAGTCTTTGAACCTTAGCCTATTTCTACCAATTTAGTAGGAAAGGCTTGTAGCTTAAGTCAGTAGGGTGCCTACCCAGCTCTGCAGAGCTCTGGGCTATATCACTAGCACTGAGTAAGGCAGTCACATCTGTAATCCCAGCACAGTAGAGCACATCTGTAATCCCAGCACTCTGGAAGTGGAGACAGGATCAGAGATTCAAAGTCATCCTCAGCGAAATTGAGTTTGAGGCCAGCCTGGGCTACATGAGACTGTCTCCCAGCAACAACAATAACGACACAAGAAGACATTTAGTTAAAAAAAAAGTAGTTAACCACATAGGCTCTTAAGTTTGTTTTGCTGAAAGTTTTGGTAAGGAGCCTCAGTTTGGACTTTAAAAATCTTTCAAGGCTCAGAAATAAAATCAAGACGAACTTCAGACTTTCCCTGTAGTAATTGATTGTTTTTTGAGGTCTTTCAAATACCTTCAGGTTTCTGGAGGAAACCTGGCAGGAAGTGACATTTTACTCACAATAAGGCTTGGAACAGCTCTTCCAGGTTGGCATCCAATGCAGATTCTCAAATCACATTCTAATCAAAGCCTTGGTAATAGAGTCAGTTTTTCCAATTGTACTGTATTAAAAACAGAACAGTTTCTTATTGAACTTGTGCAGATAATATATTACCATGTAATAAAAATATCCATGATTAGCTTTTCCAATGCTGAAAGATCAGGTGGGAAGAAGAAGTGAATATTTCAGTTTTTTATTTTGTTTTATTATTATTATTTTTTGAGATTTATTTTTTGAGACAGGGTTTTTCAGTGTAGCCCAGGCTGTCCTGGAACTCACTTTGTAGACCAGGCTGGCCTTGAACTCACAGAGATCCACCTGGCTCTGCCTACTGAAGACTGGGATTAAAGGCATGCACCACTGCCGCTCAGCAAACATTTCAGTTTTAATTTTCAAAAAGTAACCAGTAGGCCACGGATAGTGCAAAAGGAAAGCATGCTCCTTAAATTTAGAACATTAAATTGAAAAAAAATTCAACTAAACATAAAATCGTAGTCCAGGCTCGTCTTGCATTTACTGTGATCCTCCTGCCTCGGCTTCAGAGTGCCAGGATGACAGGTGTGAAGCAGCATGATCCCAGGCTCACGTCCATAATTCTTGTTTTCCTTGGACTTAGTTAGTAGTCACAACAAACCAACAGGTATTGTTCTCTTCCTCCCCTTCCTCTCTAGTCTCTCTTTCTCAGATCTCCTCTTTTCTTTCTCTTCTCCCTCTCCCTCCCTCCTCCCTTCTCTCTCATTTGCTTTTCCTTTTTCTTTCCCTCCTCTTCCTGCCCCCGCCTCTTGTCAGCGTTTACTATATTGCCTAGGTTGGCCCTGAACTCCTGGGTTCAGGCGCCTCTCTGGACTCAGCCTCCGAACTACTTGTGACTTCAGACACATGCCACCATTCCTGGCTTTCATCTCATTTCATTTCTTCATTACAGTTCTGAACATTCTTACCCAAGCTAGTGGTATGATGTTAAAGTTACTGGAAACCTATATTCCATAGGACTTTTCTAAGCCCAACAGTGTCTTTGAAGGAGAAATGATTTTGGGTTGCAGCTCACTGCACGAAGTTTTAGAGAAGAATGGCAATCATAACTGAATACTTGGCAAAACTCAAAACAGCTATGGTTGAAATCTGATGATGTGGCTTATAAGAGTTTGCCACAACCAGATTTATGACTGATTGGATTGTACCGAGACAGGCCCAATCTCTAGGAATTTTATACACTTTTAGAACATTTGTATCTTGAAATTATTTTGAAAATATTGTTTAAAATTTGGTACCTGGGTGGTATATGCCTATGGTCATATACCACCCAGATGGTGGTAATGACAAGTTTGGGGCCAGCCTGGGCTGTATAGGGGTGTCCTGTGCTTATCCCCACTCCCTACCACAAAAGAGGTTTAGTTTTACTTATGTGACAATGTTTTCCCTACAATTTAACACATCAAACAAATTTAATTAGTTCAGTACCTCTTCAGCATGACAGGAGCCTTCTGGATTGTCCCAAAGTTAGTTTAGGATTAAAAACAAATTGAGGAGCCAGGCATGGTGCCACATGCCTTTAATCCCAGCATTTGAGAGGCAGAGGCAGGCAGAGTGCAGTGAGTTCCTGGCCATCCAGGGCTGCACAGTGAGACCTTGTCTCCACAACAAACCAACAAACCAACCAACCAACCAACCAACCAACCCCCAAATTACCTCGTGCACTCTGAAATCAGTAAGCTATTTTTCTTTTGTCCTTAGGCCTGGTTGACTAGTAGCATGGGTAAGACACACACTAGGATGACTTTCAGTAGGTTCCTAGCTTTTTCTAATTTATATGTAGCTTGAATTTGGACTCCATGGGGGCATGTGGCCATGGGGATGATCCTCAAGGTGACACCCGGGTCCTATCAATGTGTTTAGATTACCTTGGAGCTCAGGTTGGAACCTATGAGAAAGGCAAAGTGTGTGTGCTTTGGTTTTTCAAAACAGGATTTCTCTGTAACAGCTCTGGCTGTCCAGGAACTTGCTCTGTAGGCCAGGCTGGCCTTGAACTCTCAGAGATCCACCTGTCTCTGCCTCCCGAATGCTGGGATTAAAGGTGTGTGCCACCATGCCTGGCAGCAAAACGTTTTTAATTTAGACAGGAATATCTTTATTTTTCTGAGCTCAAGATTTTGATCCAAGTCTAACAGTGGTTAAAAAGCAGACTAAAGAATTTGATTGTGATATATGCTGTAATTCTGGAGGTAGAGGTAGGGAGATAAGAGATTGAGGCCAACCTGGGCTATGAAGCAAGACACACACACACACACACACACACACACACACACACACACACACACACA